>APFE031726063.1:32253-54592 GCA_000404065.3 Pinus taeda | reverse complement strand
AGTTGGATGAGTAAGAAACAATCTGTAGTGGCACTATCAACTATAGAGGTAGAATACATGGCAGCCACTCATGCAAGCAAGGAAGCAGTTTGGTTGCAGAGATTGTGTTCAAGTATGGGGTTAGTACAGGGAGCTATAAGGATAGACTGTGACAGCCAAAGTGCAATTTTCTTGGCAAAGAACCCTGCTTATCATTCAAAGACAAAGCACATTGATGTTCAATATCACTTTGTGAGGGATATGATAGAAGACAAAAAGGTGTTGCTGGTAAAGGTGGACACTTTGAAGAATACTGCAGATGCATTGACAAAATCTGTGAGCTCTGAGAAGTTCTCTTGGTGTAGAGAAACAATGGGCATTTCAGGGCTGGAAAAATGACAAAGCTCTCACTGTGGAAAGAAAACAACAAGTGGGAGATTGTTGGGTTGTGTTATATTCTTTCCATGACTAACCTACGTAGTGAACTGGGGGTTAGAGGGGGGGTGGAGCCCCCCCTTCGCTGCGTCGATTGCACAGCGGGGGGGTCACAAGGGGGGTGGCAGCCCCCCCTATTCGGAAGGTTTGAGGGGGGTGGGTAGCCCCCCTCTACAGGGTCCGGGGCAGTGCCCCGGGAAAAAAAAGTTTGGACCCTATATTAGGTTGGGCAAACCTACCTATGG
This sequence comes from Pinus taeda, assembly GCA_000404065.3. NCBI lineage: Eukaryota > Viridiplantae > Streptophyta > Pinopsida > Pinales > Pinaceae > Pinus > Pinus taeda. The sequence goes on along the minus strand of APFE031726063.1, from coordinate 53,933 downwards.
TTTTTGGTCCATGGTTTTGGATGTGATGGTTTTCGGTCCATGGTATTGGATGCTTCGGCATGTATAAATATGTATTGTAACATTGAAAGGAACATAATGAAAAATCAAGCTGGTAGTCTCGGTTTTGGGATCCAGTGGGAAATCTCTGCGTATATGTGTTTTATGTGTTGTGCTCTCACATTGTTTATTTTTTCTGTGATTTAGAATTCGTATGCAGGTAATTTATGTACGGGGTTAAAACCTACAATTATAAGATCTCTTACAGAGAAAAAAGGTGGTATCAGACAGCTAGGCAAAGACTCCATGGCCTTCCAGAACTTCATAATGAACATGGGGTTAGTGGACACTGGAACAATAAATGGGACCTTCACCTAGAACAACAAAAGGGGAGGAGCTTCATAAGTCTCATCTAGACTAGATAGATTTATTATCTTAGAGGACCTCTTTCTCTCAGGCCCTGCCATAACAGCTTCTATTCTTCCCTTTGGAGGTTCGGATCATTGGCCTGTATAGTTGGAAGCCACTTTTGTGGGTACACCAAGAAACAGACCTTTCAGGTTTGAGAATGTCTAGCTCTCTCATCTTGAATTCACCAGTAATATTAACAAATGGTGGAGAGAGTATCTAAACATTCAAGGCACTAGAATGTTCTTGCTCCAACAGAAACTTAAACATATCAAATCCAAGCTTAAAGGTTGGAACAAAAAAGAATTTGGCAATATCTTCAAAGCCAAAAGAGAAGTTGAGCAAAAACTCCAGGAGATCAATCAGATCAACATCACAGAGGGCTTTACAGAGGAATAGAAAAAGCTAGTTGATTCTTTGCAGGAAGAATGGGAAGAACGGTGCTTGCAAGAGGAGATTTTCTTGAGACAGAAGTCAAGGATTTAGTGGATTAAAGAGGCAGAAAGAAACATGAAGTTCTTTCATAAATCCATAATGGATCATAGGGCACACAACAGAATCACAAAGCTCAAAGACTCTCAAGGGAGACAAATCATTTCTCACATAGACATGGAATATCTCCTTGTACAACATTTCCTCAGTATTGCATAGGAGCCTCTGGGGGATTGATCGAGGTTCATCAACCATTTCACTCAACATATCCCTCAGCTGGGTACCAGAGAAGATAACCACAATCTTAACAGGCCAGTGTCTGAAGAGGAGGTCAGTGAAGTGATCAATGAAATACAAATGGAAAATCTCTAGACCCGGATGGGTTCAATGTAGACTTCTTCAAAGCATGTTGGAAAACAGTCAAACAGGATATCCTTGAGGTGGTGGAAGACTCAAGAAGATCCAAAAGGTTCTGAAGGCATTTAATACTTCCTTCATAGCTTTGATCCCAAAAAAGGAAAATTCCATGACTCCAGATGGCTTCAGACCCATAGCCTTATGTAATGTGGTGTATAAAATTATTTCCAAGGTGATCGCCAATAGACTCAAGCCCCTTTTACCAATTCTCATCTCAAAGGAGCAAATAGGCTATGTGTAAGGAAGACAAATCCTCAATAATATCATCCAAGCTCATGAGGTGGTACACTCTCTCAAAAGCAACAAACAAGCTCGTATGATCATTCAATTAGACCTAGAGAAAGCTTATGACAAGCTAAGCTGGTCTTACATAAGGGCAATTCTAAAAGCGTATGGCTTCAACCAAAACTGGATAAGATGGGTTATGGCACTAGTCACCATGACTAGTTTCTCCATCCTACTTAATGGCGCTCCTTCAAGACTCTTCACACCCTTTAGAGGTCTCAGACAAGGGGATCCGCTCTCACCCTTCCTCTTTGTTCTCATGATGGAAGGGCTTCGTAAAGCGATTAAAATGGATAATGCTTAAGGAAGAATCCAGGGCATCAAACTCACCTTGGATGGAGTGGAAACACACATCAGCAATTTGTGGATGACACAATGTTGCAGGGCTTACCTATAGTCAGGGAAGCCAGAACGATCAAACAAATTTTGAATGAATTTGCTATGGCTACTATCACAGAGGTTCTCAACAAATCAAAACTTTTTTTCTTTAACACTGACATTGCTATTCAAAGAAATATCACTAGAACTCTAGGGTTTCAAAGGGACCAGCTACCTTCCAAGTATCTGGGCATACCTCTCACAGATAAACCTCTCAGTAATGGGAGCCAATTATAAATAAAATGTAGGAAAAGATCGGAAAATGGACATGCAGATCTTTAAACTTGGTGGGGTGCCTTGTGCTCACACAGGAAATCCTGCGGGCCATTCCTATATTTATGTCCTCAACTCTTCCTGCTCCTAAAGGAGTTAAGCAGCAGATCAGGAGCATACAAAGGGACCTTCTATGGGGCAAAGGAGAAGAGAAAAATAAATGGGCTTTAGTAGCCTTGGACAAGATATGTAAACACAAGAGCCACAATGGCTTGGGGCTTCATGATCCTGAAACCATCAACAAGGTTTCGGGAGCTAAAATCTGGTGGCGATGGATCAAGGAATCGAAAACTCCGTGGGCTAAGCTTTGGGCACAAAAATATGTGAAGAATTGGTAGGAGAAAGATCACATTAGAATTTTAAGGCACATTAAGGGCTCCCACATTTGGAACCTTTCCTGGGAAAATAAAAGTATTTTTCAGCAACATAGCTTCTGGAAAATTCGAGCTAGGAACTTAACACAATTTTGGGAGGACAACTGGCAACAGGAACCTAATTTGTATAAGGATGAATTAGCAGCTCTCAAGAATGACATAGACAAAAAAGGTCTACTTATGTTAAAATACTTTTGGGACTAAGAAAGGAACAATGGAAAATGGAGAACTTGGAAGGATCTAGGCCACAGTGAAGAGAGTCCTCTGAGGGCCCAGGCAGACTCTCTTACCCAAGATCTAGAGCATAGAAGGATTATGGTATCATCCTTGCTTGACCAACTAAGATGGGGAAAGAACACTGAAGGAAACTTTAACCTCAAAGAAGCTAAACAGGTAGTAATAGGATTTAACTATCTAAATCCTGATCAAGTTTGGAAGAATCTTTGGCAGAGCCCCCACTGGGTGAAAATAAAGTTATCTATTTGGCTAGCTCATCAAAGGAAAATCTTAACTTGGGAGAATATTCTGAAAAAAGGCTTCACTAGACCATCCAAATGTTACCTTTGTGGTTCACAAGAGGAGATGATGGATCACCTTCTCAACCTTTGCCCTTTCACCTCCATCGTATGGGAATGGGTGGCCTCAATATTTAGGCACACTGATAGGGACAGACTCAACATCTCCAACACTTTGAAGAATTGGAGGAAAAACTTCTCAGGGAATGAAATTATTAATAAAGCCTAGACCCTGGTTCCAAGCTTTGTCATTTGGAATGTCTAGAAAGAGCGCAAGTGTCAAATCTTCAAGAACAAAGCAAGCAAGCCCCAGCACATAATTGACTAAATTGTAAGGCAACTCAAAGATACAGTCAGTAGTTTGTTGAGGACACTTCCTAAGGACCCTCCTCTACCCCAAGATGCGATTATTCTACTACATTTGGGTCTCCAGTACATAAGCCCTCAAGGAATTATCAAGCGAGTGAACCAAATAAACTCATATATAAACATTTGGAAGCCTCCTCCTTATGGTTTCTTAAAGGTCAATATAGATGGAACATCTACGGGCAACCCAAGGTTAGCTAGTTTCGGAGGTGTTATAAGAGACAAACAGGGGCAAATAAAGAAGATCTTTCATGGCTACTTGGGGAAGGCCACTAATAATATGGAGGAACTCATGTCCCTAGAGCAATGCTTGGCAATATTGGTGGATTCATATTCACATAATGTCATCATTAAAGCAGATTCTGAATTGATTATTAGAGCAGCCAAGAAAATATGCAAAGGTACATCATCGGATAAAGTGTAGAAATACTGGAATCTCTCGCAAGTCTTTCACCGTATATACTCCCACCTGCAAACCTTAAAAACTATAAGCTTTGTCCATGTGAAAAGAAAAGTTAACATGGTAACATATCATTTGGAGAATGAACGAGTGCTTAATAAGGAGAGGGACACCCTGCACGTATGGGAGTTGTTACCCCCGGGCAAACTTTTAGAGGACTGTCTCTATCAGGCTACCAAAGATATGTAGCAATGGGAGAGGTTGAGATCAGCGGAGGAAGACCAAGGATATAGTGGCATGAGGGCAGATTCTGGAAGTGTTGTGGGTTTCTTGTTGCATTGATCACTGTATGGATTAATGGCGACACATTGGTTCAATGAAAAGCAGAGAAAATGGGGTTTAAGAGTAAATCCATCGAAAAGCAAAAAATCAACGATGTAGGGAGGAAGGACCAGGAAGCGTCTGATGGGTTGGATCAACGTTCATCACTCAGCGGAATAGCGTGTAAGTTAATTCGCGAGGAAGTGATTTCTCGTACCATAAGTGGTATTTCGAAAGGGGTCTAAGTGGTAGCCGGTATTTCAAGGAAGGCCCCTGATTCCACTCTTCAAGCGACACATAGCAGCGAGGAGAAAAGAGGATACCGCTTTTCAGGCGGGTATTCCTCGAGCTACTTATCCACTCGAAATTTGCATGGACCGTTGGATCCACAAAGGGTAGATCAATGGTAGAGGTTCGGTTGTGCAAGTGGAAGGTCGAATGCAAATTTACGACTCAACATTAGTCATTGATCATTGATTTCGTTGGACGTAGGATGTTAGGGTGTTGTACCAAGAATGTGGACCTGTCATTTTTTATGGTAGCGAATGTAATAATTTTGAAATCCGACCTTATGGGCTGCAGGTCGAGTTTTTGTGTATTACCTGTGTTAGCCATATCGCCCGATAGAGGAGATGGTTCCAAGTTTTAAAGATTGAAAGCCAATTCCGCTTCAGATAGGTCATGTGGACCATTTTTTGGTAAACGCAAGGAAGTTTGGTTTACCTTGTAAAATATGTAATGTACTTGTTTCGGTTAATAGAAAGCTCCATTCTTACTTGACCAAAAAAAAAAAAGGAAATTTTGAAACGTTTGAACCTATTCAAAATAAAAATAATAATCAACCACATAGAAGACAAGATATGTCCAAAGTACAATGCTTTGGATGCAATGAATTTGGACACTTTAAAAGAGATTGTCCCAAGGATCCTCGAAACAAGAAGGACAATAAGAAGAAGGAAAGGAGTGGAGCTCACATAGTTGAAGAAAATGAAGAACATGAAAAGATTTAAGGGTCTCTATTATTGAAGAACTCCATTACTACCAGGGTTACTTGTAGTATTGTTTTCTCCTTTATTAGAAGATGTAAATTACAGTAGCATATGAAATCTTGGATTTTTCAAATTGTAACATCATGGAAAGAAGCATATAGTATATAAAGGATACATTCAGTTTCATATCATTGATAGAAGTCATCTAGGAGTGCAAGGATAGAAGGATTTGGACCATCTAGAATTTTACAGTTCATGCACCAACTACTCGACATCATAACAAGAAAGGATCATAAGGATCCTCTATAAAAATAGAACCATTATTATGAGAAGGTTATTCAATATATGGAAGAATCATTGTGACGTGGAAAAAGTATATTCCACTAGAACAAAGCATTAAAGAAGCATGCAAGTATGAATATATTCCAGTTGTAGCTTGATGGTATAATTGAAGCATTTTTCATCTTGAGAAAGAAGTCTCATCATAGACATTATCTTCAAAGAAAGAAGTAATTTGTTTAAGAAGGAAGTCAACTACATGGATATATGAAATGAAGAGGTACACATATATTTAGTAAAAAGGCTCTTCATTAGAAAGTGGATTTGTGTCTTTTGAAAATATTGTAGGAAGATTTGGTTGCACAAATGTTCTTGGAAGCATGAGCTTGGTATGTCTTGGTTAGACAGCGCTCTTCCATATGGTTACTCAATATAGAGAGACATGATAAATGAGCAGGATAAGTGGTGATATTGATCAACATCCAATATGGTCTCTTGAAGAAAATATATAAATGACAATTTCAAAGGGAGCTGTGAAAACTCTGGTGGATATGATGTTGAAGTCTACTAATTGGTTATTTCCCTGAACACATTGATTGATGTTTTGAAAGTTGAATAACATGAATGAACATAGACCATGAAAAGGGATGTTGACTTCAAAGAGAGCAAGTATCAAAACATGACAACTAGAAAAAGAGGCTACCATGATCTGGTAACTCTGATATTGATGACTTGTTTGAAATATGATATGGCTTCCAAGAAGAACATATTGTAGAAATATAGATTGGAAATATAAGTAGTTGCATATACAAATGTTTGGTTTAAACTCAATTCAAAAGGCAAATGGATTGAATGGACAAAACTGGTATTCGCTTAAAACATTATATGTCAAAGATAGAAAATGTAGCAAGTTAATAAATCACCTATTGGTCATATTGGATTTGGTGATGAAGAAGCTCACTTTCATATATGGACAGAGGGAGCTATGATTAAGCTCTAATTTGATTGGTTTGACTAGAAATTTTTTATGATGATGTTACTATAAATGATGGTTGATGGAAAGTGATATGAAATTTGATGGAAAGAACCCTATCACAAGAATAGATTGAGGAATAATTTGGCTCCATAACATCAGGAAGGTCAAAGCTAAAGTATGATATGATGTGTTGCGAGATAGGAGTCATGAATGAGACTAGATGAAGCTTATTGTTATGACTCTGGAGTGGAAAGGGAGCAAGGATCTACTCCATGTTTGAGATGGAATGAGGATAACCTCCCTAATTGAGAGGGAGTGATGTGGAACACCATATTCTCCATGTTTCCTGCATTAGACTAGGACTAATAGTCGTTAGTCTAGTGAAGGCACTGGTATGAAGAATGAAGGATTGGATAAGCATATGGGACTAGAACTCCTTAAGGATTAGGAATCCAAGATAAGAAGTAATTATGTGGATCAATGCTCTTTGAGGATCTAACAGGGTATCCAAGATAAGAGTAGTTGAAGAGGACTGATATTCATTGAGGATTGGGAATCCAGGATAAGAATAGTCCTAGAAGTACATACTTTATGAACATCTAGATAGGGTATGTGCCTTGAAGAGGTTGTGGTGTTGGTGTCCATATGTATGCCTCCCAACATAGTGCTTTTATCTTGTGGAGAGTTAGAGCTTCTTACTCAAGGCCTTGCTATATTGCAATTTAACAATGTTGGTCATGATGTTGATGCTTCATAATGGCTTATCAATCTAACTTTGCCTATGAGTATATTTCAATTTGAGATTATCCTCGTACCATTTGTGTAATTATGAATACCTCCCTAGTTAAGAGGGAGTGTTGGAAAATGTAACTAGGTTGGGTCTTCATATTTTGTATCATTATATTTTATGTAAACGGAAAAGAAGAAAAAGAAATATCATTTTTCAAACATGGGTTTCATGCTCAATTCAATTTGTTAATTAGGTCAAGCATGTTCTTCATGCTTCTAAGGTTTTCTAATTCAAAACAATATTTTTCATGAGTCAAATTATTGGTAGTAAAGTCAAGTCCCATTTGGAATTTGAAAATAAAGTGGAAAAAGAATTGTATTTGAATTAAAAATGTATATCTTTTCTCCACAACACGAAGTCAACCCTGCTTGGACAAGTCGGCCTTGGAAGGGACCCATTTGACCTCCTGGATGTGTATAAATAGAGGATAGTTTGACCTCATTTGGATATAAGCAAGAAAGTTTGATTCTTGTACCAAGAAGAATATCGAAAAAGAAGCTTAAAAGAAGAGTGAATTGCTAAGGAGGACAAGAGATAGAGAGAAAGAGAGAGAGAGAATGAAGGTCTAGAGATTAGTTTTCTGCCCTAATTCTCTCACACATGCAAAGTTGTAGGGTAATTGCAGGAGTCAAATTTGCAAACCTAGTTGCAAGGGTTGAAATTTTGTTGCAAGGGCCGAAAATTAGAGATTCGACCAAATTTGGAAGGATTTGATTTGTTGGAAGAGGTTGGAAGGACGGTTGACTTCGTTCTTGGATTTCTCATTTTGATCTGATTCTATAAGAAGAGAATATTTTTAAAGGGTTTTCCCCATGGAATGGGTTTTTCCCTGGCTTCAAGCCTATATCTTGTGTTCATTGTCTTTTTGTGGTCTTCACGGTTTACGGTTTTGGTAATTGTTTGATGAAAATAAAATAATAAAAATAATAAGAAGCCAACATAAATTCACAAGCATTTATCAAGTAAAGAGAAATCACCCTAATCATTTCCCTATTGATTTCTCAACATGGATGTGGTGAAGGGAATAGACATCATAAAATGTGTTAATGTATTTGAGAGGGAGAGGATACCTCTATTTCAATCAATATGCTTATTAAATTCTTATGTATACCTAGAGTCAATAATATCAGACAGTTTCATAACTAAGGTTGATTGGTGATTAGGCCAAAGTTTTGAGGTTTTTTTATCAAAAAGCTAAACGAAAGCCATGTTAATTTGGTCAAAAAGTCCTATTGGTGGAAAATACAAACCATACTTAAGGTAGAAATATATTTTCCCTTAAAATGGTAAATTACTCCATTTGGAGGTGGAAATTACTATGGAAGTTAACAATTCCTCTCAAAGGGGTAAATTTTATGTGGCTAGTCTTAAATAACAAGGTGTTGATGTGGGACAATATTCAAGAGAAGGGGAAATGTGGACTTAGTAAATGTCCTTTATGTTTTTCCTATGATCAATATGTGAGATACAGTAGATGAGCCCCACTATTCCCAAAATATAGTAGAATTTTGTTCAATATTTTTTAAGAACAACTAAATTTCTTTTTTCTTTTAGGATTAGCGAGAAAAAAAAAAAATCATGTTATTTCTCTTATACTTTTTTTAATAGAAGGCTCCATGCAATATTTATTTGAAGAGAATTATGGCTTCAAAAGAATAATTATACCACTAAAATCCTATATTTTTGTCAAAAGCACCAAACTTAACTCTTGAAAGGAAAAGTGGTGTTACCAATAGCACCATTTTTTAGGAGGTTAAAATTACAATGTTTTTTAACTGCAACCTTAAATTCCTACAATGTTGCTAACAAATGTATTAAAATCAATCCCCATATCAAAAAGTGATGCTCCCAAAATCACCTTTAAAATTAACACCTAAATCAAAAATTGATACAACTAGTGGCACCTTTTCTTCAGGGTTAAAATCACAACTTTTTTTAAGTCATGTCCTTAACAAGTATTACCATTACAACAAAAGCCCTGAAAGCAACCCCTGAATCAAAAAGTGGAGTTATCATAATAGCCATGTCATGTGAAACCAAAAGTATGACTTTGATTAAAACATGGCCTTAACAATACATATCATTAAAATCAACCCTAAATTCAAAGCACTACCAATAACACCCTTTTACGAGGTTAAAATTGAAATATTTTAGAACCATAACTTAAAAAATTAATGCTTTTGCAAACAACATCATTAAAAAATAGGAAATAAAAGAAAAAACAAAACACAATGACAAAATCAAATTTTAATTAATTAATAATTCTTTTAAATCCACTTTCTTAAAAAAAAAAAAAAAAAAAAAAAAAAAAAATTCATATATATAATGTTAGCATTTCTAGTAATGGTTAGGTGGCTTGTTTAGAAGGTGGGACATGGACATATTGTCAAATTAGGATAAGACTTGGGTTGGGCGTGGTGAAGGGTCTAGACAACTGAAAATGTGTTAATGTCTTGGAGAGTGAGAGGATACCTCTATTTGAATCATGATCCTTATCAAATTCTTATGTCTACCTAGAGTCAAGAATATAAGACAATTTCACAATTAAGGTTGGTTGGTGATCAGGCCAATGTTTTGAGGTGTTTTTATCAAAAGGCTAAAAGCAAGCCATGTTAATTTTGTCAAAAATTCCTAGTGGTGGCCAATACAAACTATAACTAAGGTATAAATTTATTTTCCCTTCAAATGGTGAATTACTCCATTTGGAGATCAAAATTGATATGGAAGTTAATAATTCCTCTCAAAGGGATAACTTTTATGTGGCTAGTCTTAAATAACAAGGTGTTGATGTGGGACAATCTTCAAGAGAGGGAGAGATGTGGACCTATTAAATGTCCTTTGTGTTTTTCTGATGATGAGTATGAGAGATACAATAGATGAGCCCCATCGTTCCCAAAATATAGTAGAATTATTGTTCAATATTTTTTAAGAAAAACTAATTTTCCTTTTTCATTTAGGATTAGCAAAAAAAATCATGTTAATTCTCTTATACTTTTTTTAAGAGAAGGTTGTATGAATTTATTTATTTGAAGAGAATTGTAGCTTCAAAATAAGAATTCTACCACTAAAATCCTATATTTTTGTCAAAAACGCCAAATTTAACTCTCAAAATGAAAAGTGGTGTTACCAATAGCATCATTTTTCTAGGAGGTTAAAGTTACAATGTTTTTTAACTATAACCTTAAATTCTTGCAATGTTGCTAACAAATGCCTTAAAATCAATCCAAATATCGAAAAGTGATGCTCCCAAAATCACCTTTAAGGCTAACACCTAAATCAAAAAGAGGTACAACTAGCAGCACCTTTTTTCAGGGTTAAAATCACAACTTTTTTGAAGTTGTGTCCTTAACAATCATTACTATTACAATAGAAACCCTAAAATCAATCCTTGAATCAAAATGTGGAACTATCATAATAGTCATGTCCTTTGAAACTGAAAGTATGACTTTGATTGACAAACGAACTTAACAATCAATATTGTTAAAATCAAAATCTAAAAACAACCCTAAATTCAAAAATACTACCAATAACACGCTTTTACGAGATTAAAATTGAAATATTTTTAGAACCATATCTTAAAATATTATTGCTTTTGCAAACAACATCATTAAAAAAAATAAAAATAAAAATTGAATGAAAAAATCATCAAGCCTCAGTAGCACAATGGTTGAGAAAGGGTTTCATTAGTAAGGTGGTTGTGTTCAAACCTCACTAGGCTATTAAGCATGTGCGCAAGGAGGTCACTAGGCTATTAAGCATGTGCGCAAGGAGGGGACATCTGACTTGCAAAAAACAAAAAACAAAAAAAAAACAAATTTAAATTAAAATTAATTAATTTAAAAATGTATAATTAATATCATTTTATATAAAAGATAATTCAAATATATATATATATATATATATATATATATATATATATATAATATTATATATAATGTTAGTAGTAATAGGTAGGTGGCTTGTTTAGAAGGTGGGAGATGGACATAATGTCCAAATTAGGATAAGACACTTAGGTTGGACATGGTGAAGGTTATAGACATTTGAAAATGTGTCAATGTCTTTGAGAGGGAGAGGATACCTATAATTGAATTAGGATCCTTATCGAATTATTATGTCTACTTAGAGTCAAGAATATAAGATAATTTCACAACAAAGGTTGGTTGGTGATCAGGCCAATGCTTTGAGGTGTTTTTATCAAAAGGCTAAAAGAAAGCCATATTAGTTTTGTCAAAAATTCCTAGTGGTGGTTGTTTAGTCAATTTAGTATGTCCTAAATTGCTACATTAATTATCAATCCAGGAGTCGTAAACTGATGAAGTGTGGCGCACTATATGTGCAAGACAACCTCTTTCTTACTTTTTATTATTTTCAATTTTATTTTGTTTTTGGGGTTTTGTCTTTGTTTGTCTCCTAATGTAAATGGAAATCCTATTCCTAAGTTTTAAGAATACTTTTAGAGGGCACGTATGGATGTAGATTTAAGACAAGGTTTTATGTCTCTTATGATAACTTCCAGAACTTAGCACTTCAAAAGATCTCAAAACATGCTAGTGATAAAATTAGTACTTGAACAAGAATGTAAATGTGCAGCTATTTAAATCAAACAAAATATGAAATACTGATCATGAAATCACTCTCTGCTGCCCATAGAAATAAAATCTAAACTTTTGCACTCAAACAAACCAAAAATCGCAGACTAATGAAAGTAAGATCAATTTTCTTCACTTATAATCTGATAGCTCTCCAAGTAGCTTTTCGAGGTTAAGCCATGGCTCTGGAGATAACGTCAAATAATATGAAGAACTTGATATCTAAACTACCTACTTGTAGAATGAAAGTAAAATCAAATCACTTCACTTATAATCCGATAACTTGCCAAGTAGATTTTCAGGGTTAAGCCATGGCTCCGAAGATAACGTCAAATAACATGAAGAACTTGATATCTAAACTACCTACTTGCAGAATGAAAGTAAAATAAAATCACTTCACTTATAATCTGATAGCTCGCCAAGTAGCTTTTCGGGGTTAAGCCATGGCTCCGGAGATAATGTCAAATAACATGAAGAATTTGATATCTAAACTAGCTAACAACAGCAAATAAATAAGACTGAAATCACAGCATAACTGAAATTAAAAGGCTTAAAAACAAAGTTCAGCAGAGAGGCAAATCTCATGTCACTATTTGATGCAAAAATCATATGAAAAGCTCGAGCATAACCTATCCTGAAATACACTGATCAGTGTTAGTAAAAGTATACAATGCTAGAAAATCATGTATAGGAATGAAAGATTAACACCATAAATGAATTATGAAACACATACAGTTAAACAAACCATGAAATATATACAATGGAAATAAGAAAAGGATGCATGAAAACTTTACAGAAATGAAAAACAAAACCTCAGCCAGCAGGGGCCCTCTGCACTGCCTTTGGTTAATACGTTGTCAACCCAAAATTACGCTCAAACAGTCATAAGAAACAGAGTCTTTATATTGAAAAATAGAGGAAATGTCTTCTCGTTACAACAGCAGGACTAATGCTACAGCAACAGTATAAAAACTAATAACAAGACTAACTATTTTCATTTGCAAACGCGTTATTTATAGAGGAAATTGTATAATTGTTTCTCTGTGAGGAATCTTCAGCAGAGGACACATAACAAGACAGAACCTGTGAGCTCAGCGTCTTGGTTGCCATGATCATTCAATCTACAAAAGGTGGATGTTGGATTTGCGTCATGGAGACGGTCTGCAGTTGTCAAGGGGGATCCATGGATCTAGGAACAGTCTCAGACCTTTCACCTGTTGAAAGTAGAGACCTAATTGTTGTAGGACTCCTTGTTTGACCATCCTTTGACCAAGGCTTTCCTTTACGAATTCGACTGAACAGATAGGACCTTGTCCATGTCCAAATCATTCCTGAACTGCCCACATGCCTCGTTTTACTTGCCGACACACCTATAACCTATAGATCAATAAAAATAGTTGGGGAATCGCGAGTCAGTTGCGGAAAGTGGTTGCATTCCGCGGCTAATGAACAAAATCTAAGTCAAATAGCAGACACAAAAATATAGTAATTCACTCCTAGAATCAATATGTAATGATCTTTGATAGCTTATGAGGCGTTGGTGTGGGAAAAAGGTCTAGGAAAGTATGTAGAAGAGAGGTAGTTTTAGGGCTCAACAGTGGCCAATACAAACCATAAATAAGGTATAAATCTCTTTTACCTTCAAATGGTGAATTACTCCATTTGGAGGTGGAAATTTCTATGGAAGTTGACAATTCCTCTTAAAGGGATGAATTTTATGTGGCTAGTCTTAAATAACAAGGTGTTGATGTGGGAAAATCTTCAAGAGGGGGGAATGTGGATCTAGTAAATGTCCTTTGTGTTTTTCCTATGAGGAATATGTGAGATATAGTAGATGAGCCCCACCATTCCCAAAATATAGTAGAATTATTGTTCAATATTTTTAACAACTAATTTTCCTTTTTCGTTTAGGATTCGCGAAAAAAAATCATCTTAATTCTCTTATATTTTTTTAAGAGAAGGCTCCATACAATTATTTATTAGTTCTTGCCTTCACTATCAAATTGCATTGACCATGCATTATTTTTCAATTTTAACTAATGTTTCGGGAAAATGTTGAATTTTTATATTTTCCATGAATTCAAAAATTATTTTCTAATTTTGTGAAAACCTTATTTATAATTTGTGATTGGCCTAGAAATTTCGATGGGAAATAATTTTCCTGGTGGCTATTTTTTGTATCTTTCAGTGCCTAACAATTGGTTTAAAAAAAATTTAAAACTAATTTCCTCAATGGTCATTTCGTCATTGAGTGCTTTGACATTAACATTGAAACTGGCACAGTTATCGTATTGTTCTTCCCCATGATGGCAGAAATGACATGGTTGCAAGTCCTTTGCATGGGCAATTGGGGGGGCTACACATTTCCAAATTGTATATTGTATGCATTTTTACAGAGGACGGAGTATTTGTGGTAGAAAGAGCAATATTATTGCGTTTTGTTGTGCAGAGATTTTGCTATGAGGAGTATGAAGTATGTGCGAGAGAGTAGTTGTGTAGATATTTTGATTAATATTGTTAATTTCCATTGTGCGGCGTGGTGCATAGGGAATTGTAAAACTATCATTGTTAATTTCTAAGATTTTTTGCGCACATTGGATTTGTTGTGAAATTGTATGTGTAGGAGAACAGGGGGTTTCATGAGTGCTATGATAGTGTGTTATTGTTTTGAGCATTGGTGTTATAATTGAAGATTTTCAAAGCATGGGGTATGTTTGGAGCTTTTACTAGGACAGGGTGTTTTCAGGAGAATGGGGGATGAATGTGGAAATTAATGTTAAACTTTTAATGTTAATCAATTATTATTATTATGTTTCATTGTGCATAGCTTTGATTGTGCAGAAGATGGGGTGATCATATATCATATATCGTATGAATCTTTATGGAGGACAGGGTATGTGCCGAAGAGTGGGGAATAATACTATGTTTCATTGTGCAGAGATTTTACTATGTGGAGTATGAAGCATGTAGTGGAAGAACACAATTATTAAAATTGTCAATTTTCATTATGTGGGGTTTTTACTGTGGGTTTGTGTGGGAGAATGGGTGGTGAATATGGAAATTATTGTTAAACTATTAATGTTAATATGTCATATTTTTGCATAGAATGGATTTGTTATGAAATGCAGAACATGTGCATTTGTGTTATATTTGAAGCATGTGTTTTTTCTATTGGTGATTAAAAAAACCTGGAAAACGAGTTATGTAAAGGAAATAGGGGGTTTCTGTTAGAAAATTAGAAAGGCGGAAAGATTTTCTTATGTTGATAATTACTTGTGTTAGTCTTGTATTCTTATTATCTTCTTTATGTTCTTGTATCTTATTTTCATCAAATAAAAACATGAAGATCAATAACACCAAATATAGGCACTCAGTCTGGGCTCAAACCCCTCTCTAGGGGAAAACCTAGTCAATCTCTTCCACTAATCAAATTGAGATAGACCAAGACCTTATACCTAACCAAAATACCTTTCTCCTCCACCAAGTCAAACTTCCAATATGATTTGGTAACCTTCAGTAGTCTCTTCTTGTCCAGTAGCTACAGCCTAGGAACAACCTAGAATTTCGACCCCCAGCAACTCCAAAATTTTGGCCCAGCTACTCCATAATTTTGACCCAGCTACAGTACTGCAATTTTGGCCCTTCCAATAACCCATCAACTTCGTACATGTCAAACAAGGAGAGAAAATTTGACTTCTTATGCTTGAGAAATACGTCCTTCTCCTTCATTGGGTTTCCTTCCTCTTCCTTGAATTTTGCACAATTTTTCTATCTTCGGCAATTGTAGATCAAACTTGTTGTTGATTTTATCCGAATGAGTTGAGTTGTTGCACTTTTATATTGATTTATGCCTCTCTAATTAGGCTGAATTGTCTAGGTTGAGGCCGACTTGGTGGAGAAGGCCAAAATGACCTATTTTACATAAAAATAAATTTCTTCTTATATAGATGAAGCCCAAAAAGGGATTTTTACATATTTACAAGGAGAAAGACTCTTGACATAAACCCTAGAAGCCTACAATGGAGGCTTTGACCTAAAAACATTGACCCATGCATGAAACCCATGCTTTAATAATTCACTTTCTTTTATAATAAAATTTGTTTTTCTTTATTTTGACAAATACATTACATCATGACTTAAATACAATTATGAAGACTGACACTGGTTACATTTTTCAACTGTGTTATGGGTGCCCTGACTGTGTTATTGCTTTCAATGAGGAATGTGCAAGACATTTCATTGTGTTGATATTTTACTATGTTGAACCTTTATCTTGGAAACTTTATTCGAGAGGAAAGAGAAATTAATGTTAAATTGTTATTATTATTATTTTCATTATGTGGAGATTTCATTATATAGAATATGGCATGTGTGTGCCAATTGATAGCAATACATATAGATGTCATGCATGGAAATTAGTTGTTATTTTCAAATCCAGTCACAATTCCTTTTTCTAATGTTCAAAAATTTGAAGAAGGATTGACATGAAACTATTCTAAACTTATTTTCTTTATTAACGGGGAAAAAAACTAACAGCTATGTAAAATACTACATATACTCGATATCATAACTAAACAAGAACTTAGCTCTTGCTCTGAAAGTCCTAAATCGTGCTCCGTAGCAGAAGTAGTTGTGTGGATGAAGTTGTGCGGAGGTCGTTGTGCATGAGCAGATGTTACGTGAAAATTTTGTGCAAAGTTTAGTAAGATAATAAATATACAAATCCCTTTTCTAATTCTTCTTTAGGGATGTATTTCACAACATATAATCATTCATTAATATTAGTTTCGAATGTCAGTGACTGAGGGTTTATTGAGTTCGAAAGTAGTTGTGCAAATGAAGTTTTGCAGAGATGGTTGTGCTTGTGCAGAGGTTATGCTTGGAACAAATGCATGTGTAGAACATGTGCAGAGGAAATCCATTGTATGGAGAAAACCTTCAAGCTTTCACTCCACACAATCACAGACCTTCCGCATAATAAGGTTTAACTAGGGATACAAAAAGTCTAATAAACATTAAATAAGAAACATTACTATTTTATTTTAAATAAGAACCATTTACTTATTGTATTAAGGACTTTAATAATAATAAATATTAAATAAGAAACATTATTATTCCATTCTAAATAACATAGAAACTATTCTTGATTAATAATGTTTGGTTTTGTGAATCTTACTTGCATTCAATCAATGCAAGTTTTTCATTTTGTTGGTGGAGCATTGACCAAAATCGTTCATTTTGTCAAGTATAATGTTATCTATTGAATATTGCAATTAGGATAATATCTTTGTATCCGAATACGGATTGCGTAAAATTTCCTTTTGTCACTTCCCCTGGTTGTACTACGTCAATATTACATTTAATACATTGAGACGGTTGAAAATATAGATAATAGACTATCTAGTTAATGATTAGTGAAATTAAAAATGTAACTGTAAATCTATCAGTTTTGTGTTTTTTACACTCCAGTTATCCTTTTGTTTTACTTATGCTAGACTGAAAATGAAAATGTATGCGCTTCCATTTTTTTTGGAACATTCTTCATTGTGGAATACTTTGTGGCTCTTTCCTATTGCATTAAGGAGTGGTGTCTACATATAGCTATTGGCAAATACTTTTGTGGTCAAGTTTCTCTTTCTGAGGAGAAAAAATCGTGGTCGATCGAACGTTGGTTTTTTTCCAAATTTATGATATATTGCAAAATACATTTTTTTGTTTTCAATTGAGTCTAAAAGGCGTCTCCAATCTATGTTTGTGTGCGGGAGAACTGTGCGGGGGGGAATGAATACGGAAGTATGGAACTTTGCAATAAAGAAATTACATTTTTTATTTTGTGTACTTGTTCTTTGGCGCAAATTATAAATCGAAGGGTCTAAGTTTCATGTGGGTTTTGTAACATATTATTATTATTATTATTATAACATGAAGTAACGTGTTAATAAAATGTCAAATGTTCTAAGTTTTATAAATCTCTTGTGGCATAATTTTAACACGTAACGTGTTGATAGTTGCATTAGCTAGGTGTTGATCATGCATTCTTTTTTTGGGTTGCAAGTTCCCAATGTAGATTGGTATATTTCATACTTATAGGGGAGGGGAAGCTAGATATTGTGAATGGTTTTACTCTACTTATCAGAATCGATACTTTGTTCTTAGAATTGTGTATTTTTCTTGTTAGAGTAATAATTGTACACAATATTTGTTTTCGAAAACATATACATATTTTACAGTATCTGTATTAGGTAAGTTGTAATTTATTTGTTTTTTGACTGTATATATCATTCATAAATAAGAGTTTTATGTGAATTAGTTGTATCTATATCGTTTTAGTTGTTTTCCTATATATTTTTTATGTTGTGCTTGACTAAAGAATCAATTAAGAAACATTTGCTTGCTTTAGAAAGCAATGGTATGGATGCAATACTAAGGCATCATAATATATTTCAATTGAACAATTTTGCATATAATGTGGGAGATTTCTTATTTGATAGTTTGTGAACTCTATTGCATTTTAGATACAGGTCAATATAATTTTGAGAAGGAACGATAGAACATTTCAGGAATTTTTACATGAAGGGAAGATCGAAGATATACTATGTTACGAAGGTGAATTGCATATAAATGCATTAATACACATGCATGGCGTAGATAGCCCGGATGTTTAGTAGGAAAGGATGACAAAATTAGCTTCACATATTATCATTGGGGGAGAACGAGGACTCTGGGGAGACATATTTTGTATACATTGGTTATTGAACTAGCTAAAAATTCCCATAAGACTTTTGTCAAAGACAACAATGAAAAAAAGTCATTGTGTGAAGAAATTTATGACATATTGTTCCATGACGAGAATTCAATTTCCAGACATTTCGAACCACTTTTTTGCAAGAAAAAATGTTCAATAGGAATTGATAATGAACCTATGATAAATATAGCAACATACGAAGAAATACAACATGGATGGATGCAGATAGATAAAAGCATGGGTAGCCATTTAGTTAAGAGATTTTTCAAATTCAAGAGTATTTACAGTGAAAGTTGTTTTGAAATAATATACCAATTGATGGAGAATGAGTATGATGTTCCCTATTTAAGAAACATAATTTCTTAGACTTTCGGTAATGAAATGGTGCATAATGATTCATTTGCATTAAACTGTATAGAAAAATACATGAACAAAGATGCAATTAAGTGATTTATTGGAATAGCAGATTGGTGAGGTTACATATTGCAATTAGCAATGCCATATGAAAAAGGGAAGATAGATGGTGGTCTTTTTGTTTATGACTAGATACAGTTATCTTGAATATAACTATATACATATGTTATGCCAACAGTCTATCTATTGTGTATGAATTTCTTGGATTCGAGAAAGACGAGACTATATTCCATATTATGCATTTTGGTACGACTACAGGTCATTTTCATTATGAACCTCCCAAAGAAATATTACAACAAAAAAACGTTTCATGCGCTATTGAAATAGTTAACAAAAAGAAATGTATAGAACAATTGAATAAACAACATAGTGGCATTAATATGTTTGACTTCGAAAACATGGACTTGAATGAAAATGGCATAGAAATTGATACAAAATTTATCAATGCAAACAAGATATCGCAACTATCATTGCATCGAGTCAAAAAACATATAAGAAACAAGGAAATTTTCAAAACAAATGTTCTTAGAAAATTATGCAAGCTATTAAATTTTGCCTCTAAGAGCATGTACATTTATGAAAATATTATGGAACTTAATACAAATTCTCTCAATTGAAGCAAAAGACCACATTCTTCGTTGCATGAAATCAAAATGTGTAAGAAACAAAAATGTCATTGAAACAAGTCGTATTACTAGACAATCAAAATGGAAAAAGTCAATACAAGATAGCATATTTTCTAATGAACATAAAGAATCATTACACATGTATGATTATACATTGGAGACATTGGTTGAACAACAATATTTTAAGAAAATACAATATGTTCATGTTTATGAATGTGCAATTTACAATCAAACTTGGTTTAAAAGAGATGTCATAGAAAAACAAATTAGCAATGTCTCGAAAATTAAGTGTGTATGCAAGAAATGTAGAAAGGCATGTAGAAATTTCTTGTCGATTCAAATTGCTTATGCAATTTTCTAAAATAAAAGACTTGAATCTACTCTACTCATTAGTGGAAACAATTAATTGATCATGAAATCACGAAGTATACAAGGCAAATAATTCAATCAAAACATTACACAAAGATTTCCTAGGGAAATCCACAGCTAAAAACCATTGTTATCTATATATTGCATTAGTCAGAAAATATGAGAATATTACAATGATTTTCTCAAGCCCAAGCAACCTCTACGCTATCTTATCTGTCTCACAGCTTCTTAGAAAATCCTATGCCAATACTTAACCAAATTTTGGCTTTACAAAGTCCATATTTCCTTGCATTGTTTCCTTGGGAAGTAGCCCCCTATTAATTTCGGAAATTCCTCAATATGAATTGAGTAATCCTCATAGGCCTTCCTCTAATTACATGCACCACCTGTACAATTTGAATGATTATACAATTGATAGTACACTTACCTTGAACTCCAATATCAACTAGGTAAGTCTCATATCTGACATGCATGAGTAATTTATGAGTGAATCATCAGTTAACTGGTTGAACACATGAAGCAACACCCCACTGTCTGACCTCCTACTAGTTCCTCCATCACTTGGAACTAGTTTAATTGACTTTAACGCAGTTAAACTGAATTAATTGATTACAACTCAAAATAAACTCAACCAAGGCTCCTACAATGTAGGAGACACTCTACATGACTCTAGTTAGATCCTCAACTCAAATTAACTAGGCCAACTAATTCAATTTAACTTAGTTAATTCGTACAAGTTGTCTTGTTATGTGGAACTACAATTTTAATCCTAATTTAATTCAAGGACAAAATTAAATTAGGATTTTCTTCTTGCATTTTCAACACTCACTCTCAACAAGAAAGGGATTATCAGTTACCCCAATCTTACCTCTATGGAACTCAAATTTTCCTCTTTACAATGCTTTATTCAAGATGTTTGCATCTTGTTCCTCTGTAGGAATGTACTCCAGCAACATGATTCTTCTCTGCATACAATCTTGCAGATGGTGATACCGGATGTCAATATTCTTGGACCGATCATGAAAAATTGGACTCTTAGAGAGTTTGATACAAATATGATTGTCATAGTAAATCACTGTAGGATCCATTTGATGACCAAATAACCCAACAATGATCTTCCTCATCCAGATAGCCTCACAAGTTGCTTGACTAGCAACCATGTACTCTACTTCTGTTGAACTGAGTGCAACTTATATTGGCTTCTTGTTGTACCAAAAAATTGTTGTTGACCCAATACTGAAGATTCCCCCTTATGTGCTCTTCCTATCAGATGGACTCTCTGCCCAATTCGCATTTATGAATCCTTGCAGCTTCACTCCCTCTGTCTATATGTACCAAAGACCAATTGGAGTGGTGCCTCTGAGGTATCTCAACACATGTTTAGTTTCCTTCCAATAAATTTTGGTTGGCTTAACCATTGCTTGGCTAAGTTGTTTAACTAGAAAACATATGTCTGGTCATGTGTTCACCAAATACATGAGTGAACCCACAAGCTGCCTATAAATAGTAGCCTCCACTACTTCACTTGAAGTAGCATCTTCCTTCCTCCAATTCCCTGTTATAGGAGTCTCCATGGGTTCGTTGCTCTCCATGTGGAACTTCTTCGGTGTCTCATTGGCATACCTTCCCTTAGAGACAAATAGTTCCCCATCTCCCTGTCATACTTCCATACCAAGGAAATAATGCATGAGCCCTAGGTCCTTCATCTCAAATTCTCCTACAATATCCTCTTTGTAA
>APFE031726063.1:0-27960 GCA_000404065.3 Pinus taeda | reverse complement strand
AGTACACTGCCCTGGAACTCCAATACCAATTGGGTAACTCTCATATCTGACATGCATGAGTTATTTATGAGTGAATCATTAGTTAATTGGTTGAACACACGAAGCAACACCCCACTGTCTGACCTCCTACTAGTTCCTCTATCAATTAGAACTAGTTTAATTGACTTTAACTCAGTTAAACTGAATTAATTAATTACAACTCAAAATAAACTCAACTAGGGGTCCTATAAAGTAGGAGACACTCTACATGACTCTAGTTAAACCCTCAACTCGAATTAACTAAGCCAACTAAGTAATTTTAGCTTAGTTAACTCGTATAAGTTGTCTTGTGATGTGGGATTACAATTTTCTTCCTAATTTAATTCAAGGACAAAATTAAATTAGGACTTTCTTGTTGCATTTTCACAAAGGCACTAGACAATGACAAAGTTATCAAATTTTCATTTCCAGAGAAAATTATTTGTAATTGTCAGATTTCCATAGTAAAAGAACTTTACGAATTGGAGGAACGATTGATATGATTATGATTACCATTATTGTAAATACGAGAACTTGGACAACATTTTAGAAAACCACAATTGGCATTGACTGGTGGACTAATCAATGTACCTACTAACATATCTCGAATTCAAATTGCACTTCCTCGTGACATAAATGAATCTAGTACTATGGTCATGGAAATTAAAAGACATTTAGTGTTTAAAAGCATATTTGTTGTTGGGTGAATATGTGTTCATATATTCATGAGGGAATCAATATGGTTTTGTAAAAATCCACTCTATAGACTAGAGAATGTCATAATAAATTAAAATTGGAAACAATTATTTGATCAAAATAAAGATGCATATGCATGTGAGACAGATGCAGATGCAAGAAACAGTGTTGATAATGATTATTGTGATCAAGAGCCAATGAGAAAGACATTATTACACGGATTTAGTGATTCGTATAGTATTTATGAGCTTCGCAATAATCAAATATGCATTGCTCCGGGTAAAGGATATAACCCTTTGGGCATATTCAAATATAAGTATTTGGAAGAGATGAGCTTTCCCACACTATTTTATGGGAAAAAAAATGATTAGACAGTTTTACAAGAAACTTTACATATCACGATATTTCTAAGTGGGAAGTTTTGCCTCAAGATCATGATTTTGTGTATCATATAATGCATTTGTTTTATAAAACAGTGCAAAATTAACCTCAATCAAGTATTTAGTTTTATTTGGATTTTCATAAGAAAAGGACAATTAAAAGGAAAAAAACTAATAGCTAAAGACGATAAAACAAAGGAAAATTTGAAATGTGTTCTTGCATCGAACAATGCCTATATGGATCTTAGAAGAATACAGGCATCACCTAACTATTTTTCATATTTGCTTAAGAACATATGAAATGATTTGAAAATTACGTCCACCCACTTTCTTTGTTTTGTTTAGTAGTGTTGAACATATCTAGGAGCCTTTAGTAAAGGCTTTGTAACAAATACACTAACAAAAAAAAAACTATGTATTGAAAACGAAGTAGATGAAGATGATATTGATACCTTGATAAGAAATTACCCATCACCTATGTATGATATTACAAAAGAAAAATGAATTTTCTACTTCATTTAATTTCACATGACTCAAAGTACTTTGGTGATATTGTTGACTATTTCTTTGTAACAGAATTCCAAAATCAAGGAAGCCAACATGAACATGGATTGGTATGGATTAAAAATTCCTCCATCTATGGAACAAGTATGGCTACTGAAATTGAAAAATTCGTTGACAAGTACTTGTTCTATGATTCAACCAAACTACATACAAATCTGAAAATTTTCCAACGTCATCATCACACAAGCACTTGCAGGAAAGGAAAACATATGCATTGCAGGTTCAATTTTTTGATACCACCAATGCCAAGAACATGAATACTTGAGCCTATGGAATTCGATAATGCAAAAGAAAAGGTGAATGCAAGAATGATATTTGATGCACTTGAGAATATGGAACAAGATGAGACATATACATTTGATATTTTTCTGGAAAAAAATAGGTATAAGCGAATCTAATTATATCCATGCAATTTTTTACTCTGAAACGAAGAACAATTTTCTTGAAAAGAGAACCAGCATACATTTGGACTAATAGCTTTGCTCAACATATTTTGTTAATTTGGGGTGCAAATACTGATGCTCAATTTTTACTTGATTTGTATGCTACATCTACTTATTGTAGTTCATACATGACAAAGCTAGATAAAACGATGGCATTGATGTTTAAACGTGTGTGAAGTGAGTGTCAATAACACGATGTTGATATCATTGAAACAATTTCAAGAAATGGAAAATATTTATTGAACTTATAGCAAATGTTTTCAAAATAAGACGTATATATAGTGTTGTCAATGCCACTGAATACTAGTTCAAGGGAATGTGTAATTATTAGTACTTTATAGATGATCAAATTATTTTACTAAAGAAACCAAGAGACCTAGAACGTGAACTGGATTATTTAAAGAAAATAGCATGTTCATCAATTATCTATTGTTATTCGCAATGACCAAAAAATATCGAACATGTATGATTAACAAAATTTTCATCTTGTTATACACTAAAAGGAAAAAAAAAAAAAGAGGAAGCGTTGAGAGACCATATGATATAAGGTATGTAACATATAATAAACATATTGATGTTGATAACTATTATAGAGAACAATTGATGTTGAATGTCCCATATTGTACAAACGAAAACATATTTAGGAAACTATATTTGAGTTGGGAGAATGCATATTTCTTTTTTGAGAAAATCATGAAATGTAACGAGCAAAAATTCACCAATGAAACAATGACGAGGTGGACTAATATTGATAGCATAGTTACTGAGCTTGAAGACAAAGAGAGTGAATTGTTTGAAAGAAATTTTCCTCTATGTGAATAAATAGAAAATTAAAATGTTATCAACAATACGATATCGAATCATATATACAATATTTGCAAAAGGCTAAAAATGCAAAATCAGTTGTTGAGAGACCTTATCAACTTGTAAAGAAGCCAAAAGTATTAGAAGAAACTGAATTCTATGAAATAATGAGAATACTTAACCTAGAACAGACAAAAATAGTAAAATAAATAGTTGACGAGAAGAAAACAAATCAAAATCACCCATTGTATGTACTTGTAACAGGTGGCACGGGCGTTGAAAGAAAATTATTTTTATAGCAATATTCTAATCTCTAATTCTCTTATACAATAACATGTTTGGATATGAACCATGTAAATTAAAATGAATCATCATAGCATACACAAGGAAGGAAATGTTCAATTCAGGCCATATAACATTACATTTTTCATTCGATTTACCATTTAACAAATCAAAATATCTTTCGTCTAAAGGTGAAAAATTAGACACATTGACAAAACATTGCGAAGAGCTTCATGTTATGTTGATTGATGAGGCATCTATGATAGGTTCAACATTATTATACCATGTCGAAAAATGGTTACGCGAAGTTAAGCATACTCTATTGGATTATTTTGGAAATATTGATGTAATATATTCAGGTGACTTGTTCCAAGCGCAACTGATCAAAAATTCTTTGATTTTTGAGCAACCAATTTTAGCAGGAAAAAAACTAGTATATGATTAAAATTCAAATGTTATGAATTTCATACGACAACGCGTCAAAAAGATAACAATTCCGGAGAAATCCTTAACAAAATGCAAGTGAATAAACAATCTAATGAAGACAAAATATATAAATGATGAGTGCTACAGACTTGCCCCAATGGATCCATTGTTTCCATACCTATTTTTGAAAAACAGGAATGTACGGAAACATAACGAAAATGTGAGAAGCTAATATTTCTTGATACAATTGATGAATCTCATAATAAGGAAATAGGAATTCTTTCATATGAGAAGACAATGCGATTACCATCAAGAATACTTATCAAAAGCAATATAATTGTTGAACTATATGTAGGGAACTATAATGTAGAGGATGGTCTTGTTGTAAAGAGGTCCCTTGGGGGAAGAAAGGATGAATGGAGCTCCAGCAATTTTTTCTCTCAAAACCATCGGTAATGGGTTTCGACTTGGGACCTAGGGTTTCATCTGGCGTATTTTTTATCAACTCAAGCTTCGGTTAGGGACTCCCATGGGGTATGGGACCAGTGCCTCTGCGCGCACATGGTTTCATTGGGGTCAGCGGGGAAAGTTTCTTTAAACATTTTTTTATTATTAAGGTGCCAAAATTTTCGCTTTGAGGGTTTTCAACTGCTCCAGTTAGAGTTTCTCTCGCTCGAACCGATTATACCTCTTACCACTATAGTTTTTTTGCCTTGCACCCTTGCTGGCTGAGGTTATCATGTATCCCATGGCAGTCTCAGTGGGGAAACGAGTGATTGTGAAGGGTTCCAAGGTAGTTTTACGGGGTTTTGACCCAGGTATCTCATTGCTTCCCAAGTCAAAGTTGTAATTTATCTCAGTTACACGGTGGTTTGAATGAATGGAGGAGGATTTTGAGAAGAAATTAGTTGATTACTCCTTTAACAGTCTAACGCATTCGGACATCTGGGTGGACTCATGCCCGGTGTCATGAGTAGGGCTTAAACCGGCATCACCCACTCCACCAGAAGACCGGGTAAACGTTTTTGTGTTAGAAATGGCTAATATCGGGGAGTCTTTGCAGGGCCTGGAGCTCGCTTAACTGGTCACGGTGGTTTCTGAGGGGTTTATAAACCTAGGATAAGGCACAAGCTCCCCTTTTCTTTTAGTAGCATTGTCATTGGAGTTGTTAACATGGAGTGAACAAAACCACCATGTTGAGGGCTTGCAAGGCAGCGAGGGTTTTCTGGCGGAAGGGATTGGAGGTCTAGGACTTGGTTGAACTTAACCAGTGGACCTTCAAGTGATAGTGAACCTTCCTGTAAGCAGGCAAGAATATTTCACAGAAGGTTTTACTAGCCTAACACCAGGGAGCAGCACTCTGCCATCCAATTTCTTCGACGACATAGCGAACAAGGACACCGAGGGGGATGAGGCTCGTGTCTCGAACTCAGATGAAATCCCTCTGGGGTTCAAATGGTAGCAAGTTTTTGGCTTTGTCTACAAGGATAAGGTCGGCAAGAAAACAAAACTTCAAAATCAAGAGAGAGGCTCAATCGTTAGTGTTTGGGGAAGGCATATGCATGGACAAACTGGCATTAATAGAAAGCACAGTGCTGGTGGGTAGGGTCCAAGGTAGGAACTACTCCCCAGGTCGATTGAAAAAATGGATAATGGAGGTATGGGGTAATGTGTTGGATCATCTTCCGACAGTTTTGTTGATGTCTAGGGGATGGTTCGCCCTGAGTTTTCCTAAGCTGGAGTAAGTTAACTAGGTGCTGATGTGCTATTGGCATCTTGAAATTGTCCTTGTCCTGCTTAAATGCTAGTCACCTCTTTTCGACCCAGAGAAGGAAAATCTGGGCACGGGGCTGATTTGGGTTCATTTATTGGGGCTACTTCTGCAATTTTGGTCCGAAGACATTTTTTAGTGTATAGGGGGTGACTTGGGCACTTACCTAGAACATGATAGATCATACCTGGACTCGGGTTCTCTGGCAATGGCCAACATTCTCGTCCATATAGATACCATAGAAGGTCTAGTGGAGAGCTATCACTTTCAGATGGGCGACATTATTAGATGGCAGGAGTTGGATTATGAGGGCATTCCTTTCAGGTGCCAAAGGTTCCATGAGGTTGGCCATCTTTACAAAACTTTTCCTTTGGTAATAAAGCAATAGACGAGCCCTCTGAAATATTTTACCTCGAGAAGCACTCAAACAGAGTTGGGGATGGTAGATGATCTCCCTGCGCTTTAGGGCGGGTTGAAGCAAGGTCAAGGGAGGCCTAGTTCTGTGTGGTCTGAGTCGAATGCTTGGACCACAGATGCCCCGATCACCAAAGCGCACACCAGGGAGAACAACTTGTTTTCGAGTACGTCTTCTCCCCCCCATCCTCTTTTTACAAATGATTGCATGATATCTATTTCTACATCTTCAATTTGTATGTCAAATCTTATCTCCAAGGCCGGTAAGCAAAGCCTCATCATTTGTCATGTGGTATCTGCCCTTGTGCCTCTCCTCTATTCACCTTGCACCACTGTCCAAAATAACCTATCTCAAGACCCCTCTGGGGATTCGGCCTCTGGCACCTCCCACTGGTATAACTTACACTCCTTACCCCCCTTTGTAACATATTTTGACACACTGAAAATAGTAAAATTTCAGTGTGAAATTGCCTTTTCTTCTAAGTTAAATACTAAGCGCATATATAAATTTTATGCTTTTAGATGATTTTTTTTATATAATTTTAATTTAATATAATTATTTTATAAAATATATAAATTTATATTTTGTATTAAAACGATTTATTTTAAACATTAATTTTATGTTTAAGTGGGCCAAGCCTTAGTTGCCGACCGCACCAAATCCCGTTCCATTTAATTACTGGGACCCACAGTTGTCACCTTGGCCTTCAAAATCATGACCTCACCATCATTTCCACTCATGTGTTAAACACCCATCACCTCGCCTCTCATCCTGCACGCCTTTCCATCATCTGATAGCCCACGGCCCTTTTCGGTCCTCATTCGTCGTCCGAAATTTATCAGCGAGGGTGGGGTCTGAAATAGGCAATTTTCCAAACCTCTATCATAAACAACCTTTTCCACATTTTAGTGTTTCGAGACTCAAAATCCCGAAACCATTTACCGCCTAGACTTAGTCCCGAACGTGGTTTACATCTATTCCATTACCGCCGCTCCTACGTCATCGTCAACCTCCACTCTCCTATCCGTTGCGTTCATTCCACTTCATCCACCACATCTTGCATCTTCTGCCCTTCATCCAATAAAACTTCACCATGTCAGTTTCCCGTTGCGCCACAACGCTCTCGTTCCATTGCTTGTCTCATGGTCATTGAAACTATGTTTTTCCTATACACTGTATTAATTTAAAATATGGTTTCCAAACCCATGAGAATGTATTTTAAGAAACTGAAATAGGTTTTTTATGCCAATATCCTTATTAAGAAAAGACTCTCCTAGTTTTGTAACAGCTCTTATGGTTTGAGATATTTTAAAGAAACTTTGAAGACAT
Source organism: Pinus taeda (assembly GCA_000404065.3). Taxonomy (NCBI): domain Eukaryota; kingdom Viridiplantae; phylum Streptophyta; class Pinopsida; order Pinales; family Pinaceae; genus Pinus; species Pinus taeda. Next base: position 20,832 of record APFE031726063.1, on the reverse strand, counting down.
ATGTTCCTGAATTTTTCCTATTTAGTCATATTTTTGCATAATAGATTGTGGCTAATAAAAGATGGTTCTTGAGAAACTGAAGGAGGTTTGTGTTCCTAAAATTCTAAAGTAAAATAATCTACTTCATATTTTACAAAAATATGACATAATTAGATATACAAGTACATCTTCATAGTCTATTTTTCAGACTGCGTAAATTCCTTTTAAGACATCTTTTTGCATAAAGTATTGCGAATAGATGAAGCCAGATTTGGGGAAACTGAGAGAGCTTTATCTCAAGAACATATTCATCTACAATAACCTCTCTCAATTGTTATAGAACTATCTCGGATTGAGATATACAAAGGCATGATTGGACCCTATTCTGCAGGATTTCGAGAGGAAAATGCTCAAAGACAGTTAAAGGCCACCTCATCAAATATGAGTTGTAAACAAATTCGAAATGTTCTTCTTAGCAAAAGAAATCCTCAAGGATGGTACCAGAAATATTCAAATAGTTTTAGTTACCTTTATTTGTGTTCTATTTTTGTAATACAGTTTTCAGGTATTTGTAGTGGCCCTTGATATTTTTATCAAGATATTTTGTAATAAACTGTATAAATACTTCATCAATTGAAGTAATAAGGGTAGGAATTTGATGCCAAAACTCTTAACTCTGTAATAAATCTTTTGTTGTATTTTTTCTAATGAAATCCTTACGCCTCTATTTTTGACAGAATTTTGTGCTTCAAGTATGTTTTTCCAGATTTTCATATCTTATTTCTACACATGATAAAAGTGTTTATAGGAAGGTCTGCAAAATCATTATCTTTAGAAAGAGATTTGTTTATTGGATTGTTTGTTCATCATAACTCCTCTTTAACTGGTTTTTGTTTTGTTCTTTCTAACAACCTTTACAAGAGATTAGCTTATTAGGCTATTTGTTTGAAATAGATCCTCTTAGAATTGGTTTCAGTCTGGCCATTCTGTTTCCCTTTAAATCTATTTTGTTGGGCCGCAGAAATCTTCTACAAGCATCCAAATCTTCCTAGTGGTCAAGTAATCAGTCTGGCTACTCAATTATTAGGAATCTCCTTACATTCTTCTACCAAATTCTTATACAAATCAAGTCATTTTGTCAGGCTGGAAGCTGACACTTTCAAAAGGAACCCTGTGAGAGAGACTTTAAATCATGAGTAGGGATTATCATTGATCACCAACGACCCCCAATTAAAACCATAAATATGTCCATTGTGCTTCAAAGGCTATTGTTCAGTGACAGGTGAACAATGTTAAACAAAGCCTCGTAACAACTAAGGGAGCCCCCTTTGGTTCAAGGGCTAGCTTGAACCTAAAGGTTGGTTGAGTTAGTTTCCTAGCATAGTTTTTGCAGCCAAGGAATGCCTACAGGAAACAGGTACAACATTTGGTGTCGTTTCCAAGGAAGAAAAGTAAAAATATTTCTCCGGGGAACGATAAAGTTTAGATCTATTTCTAGCTGGTGAATAAGGAATAGGCATTTGTATTGGTTGCATTATTTTCACCTGGCAACTCCACTTTGTCAAAAGGCAATTCCACTGGATTACCGATCCCACTCTTGTTTTGAAATTTCAACTGCCTTTACTGCTATGCGAGGTTTGTTGATACCTGCAGTAAGCAGTATATGTATCTCCCTCTCAGCCTTAATCATAAATCTAAAATGTCTATAGAGGATGCAGCTTTTAAAGGATACATGTGAGTATAGGTTTTCCATTGGATTTTATGTTCATATTGTATAGATTCTTCAAATTTTCAGGTGTTGGGAACGTGGTTTGTCAATAAATCCACTATGCACTTGTTTACATTGAAAAGCAGATTACACCTAACAGTGTAAAGTTTTTCAGTTGAGTTAGATAGAGGTGTGGGATTAATTAGCTACTTTCAGATTTAATATGCAGTATATCTACAATTGTTTCAGTTATATTGCAAGAATGCAGTATTCAGTTTGGTTTGGTTGAGTGCAATGACTTCCAAGGGATTAACTAATTTAACTTCATAGCCCATGAATTAGGCACTCTTGTGCTTATTTCCACTTACAGTGTCAGTAGTTTCACTTCAGCACTTTCCAATCAAGAATTTTCAGTTTTCAGTATGAAATAGTATCCGGGATTAGTGTTGGCATATGGTTTCATTTCGCAGTTGCAGGTTGCAGTTTGCACTAGCAAGCTATTCAAATGATAGGGTTGATCCAGGAGAGTTGATTATGGCAGATGATGGTTGATGATTAGGTTTACTGTATGACTCTATGCCCAATGCTAAAGGAAATTGATCTGCTTTTTCTCTACATCCCACAGGGGGAAGCAGTCCCCATTGGAGCCGATGTTGTAACATATTTTGAGACGCTGAAACTTAAAAAATTTCAGTGTGAAATTTCCTTTTCTTCTGAGTTAAATATTGATAGCATATATAAATTTTATGCTTTCGAATAATTTTTTTATATAATTTTAATTTTTAAATAAATTATTTTTAATAAAATATATAAGTTATATTTTTTATTAAAACGATTTATTTTAAACATTAATTTTATGTTTAAGTGGGTCAAGCCTTAGTTGTCGACCCCCCCAAATCTCATTCCATTTAATTATTGGGACCCACAGTTGTCACCTCCGCCTTCAAAATCATGACCCCACCACCATTTCCGCTCATGTGTTAAGCACCCCTCACCTCGCCTCTCATCCCGCACACCCTTCCATCATCTGATGGCCCACGGCCCTTTTCGGCCTGCATTCGTCGTTCAAACTTTATCGCCAGGGGGGAGTCCGAAATAGGCAGTTCCCCAAACTGCCATCATAAACAACCTTCTCCACATTTTAGTGTTTCGGGACCTAAAATCCCAAAACCATTTACTGCCTTGACTTACTCCCGAACGCAGTTTACATCTATTCCATTACTGTCATTCTTACATCATTATCCACCTCCGCTCTCCTATCCGCTGTGTTCATTCCATTTCATCCACCACATCATCCATCTACTACCCTTCATCCAATAAAACTTCACCATGTCAGTTTCCCATTGTGTCACAATGCTCCCGTTCCATTGCCTGTCTCATGGTCATTGAAACTATGTTTTTCCTATACACCGCATTGATTTAAAACATGGTTTCCAAACCCATGAGAATGTATTTTTAGAAACTTAAAGAATTTTTTTCTTCCAATATCATTATTAACAAAAACCTCTCCCAGTTTTGTAACAGCTCTTATGGTTTGGGATATTTTAAAGAAACTTTGAAGACATATGTTCCCAAATATTTCATGTTTAGTCATATTTTTGCAGAACAGATTGTGGCCAATAAAAGATGATTCTTAAGAAACTGAAGGAGGTTTGTGTTCCTAAGATGCTAAATTAAAATAACCTACTTCAGATTTTACACAAATATTACATAATTAGAGATACAAGTACATCTTTACAGCATATTTTTCGGACTGTGTAAATTCCTTTTTAGACATCTTTTTGCAAAAAGTATTGTGAACAGCTGAATTCGGATTTGGGGAAATCGAGCGATGTTTATCTCAAGAACATATTCATATACAATAACCTCTCTCAATTTTTACAGAAATATCTCGGATTGAGATATAAAAAGGCATGACTTAAGCCTATTCTGCAAGATTTCGGGAGGAAAATGTTCAAAGACAATTAGTGACTTGGAGACCACCTCATCAAATATGAGTTGTAAAAAAATTTCAATTGCTCTTCGTAGCAATAGAAATCCTCGAGGATGGTACCAGAAATCTTCAAATAGTTTAAGTTGCCTTTATTTTTGTTCTATTTTTGTAATACAATTTTCAAATATTTGTAGTAGCCCTTGATATTTTTATCAAGATATTTTGTAATAAACTGTATAAATACTTCATCAATTGAAGTAATAAGGGTGGGCTTTTGGTGCCAAAACTCTTAACTTTGTAATAAATCTTATGTTGTAGTTTTTCTAATGAAAACCTTACAGCTCTAGTTTTGACAGAATTTGCTGCTTCGAGTATGGTTTTCCAGTTTTTCATATCTTATTTCTACACATGATAAAAGTGTTTATAGGAAGGTCTGCAAAATCATTATCTTTAGAAAGAGATTTGTTTATTGGATTGTTTGTTCATCATAACTCCTCTTTAACTGGTTTTTGTTTTGTGCTTTCTAACAACCATTACAAGAGATTATCTTATTAGGTTATTTGTCTGAAATAGCTCCTCTTAGAATTGGTTTCAGTCTAGCCATTATGTTTCCCTTTAAATCTATTTTATTGGGCTGTAGAAATATTCTACACGCATCCAAATCTTCCTAGTGGTCAAGTAATCAATCTAGCTACTCAATTATTAGGAATCTCCTTACATTCTTCTGCCAAATTTTTATACAAATCAAGTCGTTCTATCAGGTTGGAAGCTAACACTTTCAAAAGGAACCCTATAAGACAGACTTTAAATCGTGAGTAGGGATTATCATTGATCGCCAACCACCCCCAATTAAAACCATAAATCTAGCAATTGTGCTTCAAAGGTTGTTGTTCAGTGACAGGTGAACAACGTTAAACAAAGCCTCGTAACAACTGATGGAGCCCCCTCTAGTTCAAGGGCTAGCTTGAACTTAAACGCTGGTTGAGTTGGTTTCCTGGAGTAATTTTTGCAGCCAAGGACTGCTTACAGGAAATATGTACAACACCCCCCACCCTTCATGCTTTCAGTTTGGATGAGGACTCACACCCATCCCTTCCTCCTAAGGCCCCTCGAGGCAGACAATCGCATCTTTCAAAAGCAATCAAAAGAGCCAGCCTTGAGGTGGCTTCTGGTATTCAGTCTCCCAAAGATCAGGTCCTTAGAGCAAAGGGGAACCCTACAAAGGTTGCCCCATGAAAGGAATCTATTTTAATTGAAGGGGTTTGGCCAACCTGAATAAAAAATTGGCGCTGAGAAGATTGTGTCTGTCAGAAAAGTTAGATTTTCTCTTTCTGCAAGAAACCCTAGGCGATGGTCCCCTTGTAAATAAAACCCTAAAATCATTCCTGCCATATTGGTATTTTTTTTCTTGGATGTGAGAGGGAGGTCAGGTGGTTGTGCCCTATGTTTCAATAAAAAATCGATCAAGATCTCAAACGCCTAGGGCAAAAAGGGTTTTCTCAGAGCAGATTTCATCTCACTCAATATTCCCCTAAGGGTTATAAACATCTATGGGCCTTGCCAGAATAGGGAGGTCTTCTAGGAGAATCTACTCCAGGCGGATTTTATGAAATTTGATAACCTAATTATTGGTGGTGACCTTAATTTCTCACTTGGGCTCACTGAATCTTGGGACCATACAGCTCATTCGGACTATTTAATAGGTTTTTTGAAAACCTGTTGGATGCCCATGACCTAATAAACATTGATTCATCTCTTATCATGCCAACTTGGAGGAACCACAAAATGGGAGAGGATGCCCCAGCTTGAAGGCTCGATCATTTCCTAATCAAATCCCCATTACTTAATCGCATTTCTCACATTATCCAATGGGTTAGTTTGGGGGATTGCTCAAATCATTCTCTGATTTTTTGGCAATAGAGGATGCAAACCTCAAACCTGGATCCCTCTTTAATTTAATGCTTCAAGGCTAATCGAGGAGGACTTCCATGTTATCGTCAAATAATGTTGGACTCACTGTATTCAAGATTTTGGCCCCCCTCCAGCGATGGTCATATCAAACATTCTAGCCTATTTGAAGGAAAAAAACTATCAGCTGGGCGAAAGCCAAGTAGAAAAGGGAAGGCGAGGAGTTAATCAGGATTGAAAGGGAGTTAGAACATCTTGAATCGATGGGGTTGTCCAGCTTCGCCTCCCTTTAAGGAAAAGAACATCTCATAAACCTAGAGAAAGAGAAGATCAGGTTACTGTGAAGGAATGAGGAAACTTGGTGACTAAAAAGTAGAGCTCTATGGTTGAAGTTGAGTGATGAGAATACAAATTTTTCTCAACAATTTTCCAGGGGTAGAAAAGCTATAAATACGATTTGGGAATTGAAAGACCATATAGGAAGAGAGACCAGTTCTTTCTCCCAACTCGCTGATATGGGAGTTCGGCACTTCTCAAACATCTATAAGGACCCAAGAGGATCCACTATCGCCGAAATCCTCTAGGTTGTGGAGACTATGCCTAGGTTTGTTGAGGAAGAGGAAAAGGAGTCTCTAAATCATCCTGTCACTTTGCGGTAATTGGAAGCAGTCATGAAATGTTTCAGCAAAGAAAAAATCCTGGGGCCTGATGGTTGGCCAATGGAATTCTACATTACCTTTTTTGAGCTCATTGGGTAGGACCTGCTACTTTCCATTGAGGATTGTCGGATATCAGGTCGGATGTTGGAGGCTTTCATTTCTATTGTCCTTGCCCTCATCCCTAAGGTGGAAAAACCCCTAACTTTCGATGACTTTAGGCCCATCTCCATCTGCAACTGTGTCTACAATATTATCTCCAAAATCATTGCCCTTCGTATCAAGCCAATCTTCTCTAGGATGATCTCCAAGGAACATTTTTCTTTCCTCAGTCACCATCAAATCCATGAAGTTATCGGTACTGCCCAAGAAGTGCTCCACTTGATCAAAACTCTTTCCAACAAGTTTTTTATCCTTAATATTGATCTATCCAAGGCTTTTGATTGTGTGAGTTGGTCCTATTTACAGCTCATTATTACACACATTGGTTTCCCTCACAAATTTATCAATTGGATCTTGTGTTGCTTCACCAATGTGTTGTTTAGTGTCCTAATTAATAAGGTGGCTTTGGCCTTCTTCCATGTTAAGAGAGGTCTAAGGCAAGGTTTCCCCCTCTCCCCTTTGTTGTTTCTTTTGATTATATAAGACTTAAGTACAATGTCAAAAAAGGCGTGATCAGAAGGAAACTTGGGAGGGGATTCAATCACTAACATGATTTTTCTCTCACATCTTTTGTTTGTTGATGATATACTTATTTTCTTAAACGGCTCTTTCAGTGATTCCTCATACTTCAAGTCCATAATATCTTTGTTTTTGTAAAGCCTCAGGTATTGAGCCAAATGATGACAAATCAACTATCATCTTCAATTCTTGTCGACAAAATGAACAAAGATTTGCATCCCAACACTTTCCTTTCGTCGGGCAGGAGCTTGATTCAGGTCTGAAGTATCTGGGTTTCAGGCTTAAGCCAAATGGTTACCGTATTATTGACTGATCATGGCTTTTAGCAAAAATTGAAAACCGCATCAACATCTGGCAACAAAAATGGCTCTCTCCTGCCGGTAGGCTCGCCTTGATAAAATCAGTGTTAGAGACAATTCCAGTATACTGGATGTCCCTAGCATGGATCCCTAAAGGCATTCTTCATAGAATTCAGTAGATATGTTGCAGATTTCTTTGGCGAGAACAAAATACGGGAAGAATTTTTTCTTGGGTAAGATGGGAAAGGATTGCAAAGCCCAAAAAATGGGGTGGGTGGGGGTTGAAGGAACCCGAGGAGTTCGCAAAAGCCCTCAAGGCTAAGATGGGATGGAAAATAATATCCACAAATAGCTTGTAGAAGGAAGTTGTTTACAACAAATATATTTACCCCTCACCAATTGTTGACTGGATCTACAGTCCCTGTCAAAACATCTTGGGTGCTTCGAATATTTGGAAATCCATCACCCACTCTTTCGGCATTATAAAGGAAGGCCTGGCTTGGAAAGTGGGTGATGGTTCGCAGATCATAATTGGTTCGAATGTCTGAGTTGGTAGTGGGAATGCTTACATCCTTCCTAGAGAAATGTGATAGGCCTTGTTGGAGGCGGGTTTCACATGGCTTGCTCACATTGCAGCAGTGGGGTACCCAGCTTGGCCAAGACTACAGTGGATGGCTTTCAAAAATTTGGGTATAGATGAAAGATGAAGTAGGTTTTAGTTGTGGTTTATGGGGGCTTTGGAGGAAGCCAACGTCCAGTTTTTTGATGGGGCAGATGAAATTATTTGGGCAAAGGCCTCAACTGGCAGTTATTCCCCAAAAGTTGGCATTGCTTCGATCATGGAGGCTCGGGAAGAGGGAGAAAATTGCTGGTGGTGGCGGTACCTCTCAAAGTTGAAGGCCCCCCACAAATCTCACCTATTCATGTGGGGCATACTCTCAAATAAGCTTCCCATTGAAATCAATCTGAGTAAACGCATGATTCATGGACCCTCCCGTTGTTGCCTATGTAATGCGGATTCGAAGGACACTAACCACCTTTTCCTTCACTATCCGGCCTCGTCTAAAATTTGGAATCACATAAACTTAGCCCTCTCAATCAACACCCATTGGGCTAGACAAAATGTAAATGAAGCTTGGCATTGTTGGTGGACAAGTGTTGCCACTCAGAAAATCAAGAACCTACCTCTCATCGTTTGTTGGGGCATTTGGCTTATCATAAACCACTGGATATTTTAGGACAAGCCCATCCACTAGGTAGTCTCATGCAATCAAATGTTTTCCATTTACAATTTGATCCCTGAGGATCCGGTTCAGCATTCTATCAGAGTCATCAGCCCAGAGTGCATAGGCATAAATCAGCCTTGGGCTTATTTTGACGGTTCAGCACAGCCTGAGGGCTGTGGTGGGGAGTGTCTTTTATTTAAATGACTCTATCTTTTTCAAAATCAAAGTGGGTTTCAGGCGAGGAACAAATAACTGTGCAGAATTAAATAGCCTTAGGCACCTCCTTCCTTTCGCAAGAGAGAAAAACTGCCACAGAATTCAGATTTTTAGGGACTCTCAGCTTATCATAAATTGGATCAATGGGATCTACCTCTATCACTTGTACACACTGAAGGATTTGTTCGAGGATGCTTTATTTTTAAAATATCAATTTGAATTTTTTGTCTGTTCTCATATATACAGGGAAAAGAATGATGTCGTTGATATTCTTTCCAAAGAGGTCGTGCAGCTGATTAGAGGACATTGGTTGATCCAAGAGTTTAGGGATGGGGCTTTCTTCCAGATATACCATCAGCCTTTCATTGAAGGGGTAGAAATCCAGCTGAAATGATCTACGGGATCATTCTTTTTTGTTTATTTTGCAGTTTCCAGTTTTTTGAGCTTATCTAGTTTTAGAATTCTGGCCTTGGTTTGCCATCATATCTACTGTTTTTAAAAGGATTGTCTATAAATATTTTTTGTATATGACTCTTGGACTATTAATTTTTGGATAGTAGTGAAATCATTTTTCATATATGCTAGTATACAACATGTAATTTTATTAATTCTATTAATGAAAATTATGCTTTTTCCTCGAGAAAAAAAAAAAAGGAGGATGGTCTTGTTAATGGTGTTGATGGAATATGCAAACATATATGAAAAATAGCAATAGTGTTGATGTGTTATGGATAAATTTCATAAATCTACATATTGGGAAACTTCAAAGAAACATGTATCGTGAATTGTATGACGAAAACAAGTCATTTGACTAGACTCCAATATTGCATGTTTCAAATCCATTGACATGTAATAGCAAGAGCTTTACAACTATAGTGCACAAACAATTTATGGTACAACTAGCTTGTCCTAGAAAAATTCATTGATCACAAGGTTTAAATTTAAATGGACTTGCATTTGATCCAAGTGGCATATCAACACATGGACTAGTTTACACAACACTCTCATGTGTTATAACGATGGAATCGTTGTATCATCTTTAAATCCTAACACAGAATAACTTCTGTGTAAATAATAAAGTATTACAAGAAATGAAATGCTTAAGAACTAAAGCATCATGGAAATTGTGATACATAGAGAAACCGATAGCAAGTGAAAATACTTTGACGATTGCAAGTTTGAATACGTGAATTTTACATGCTCTTATGAATGACATTGTGTGTGATGAATATTTAATGAATGTTATGATTCTTTGTATCTAGGAAACACATTTAAAATTTCCAATACTGAATTTCCTAAATTCAATTTCAACATATCAAATTGTCTTCATGGAGTACTTACTTGCATACATGAGAATATTAAAATCATATCAACAAAAATTATTTGCAATAACAGGATCGATGATCCGTATCTTGGGGGGAGGCCCCCAAGCTTTAAAAAATTGAAATTCCATAGGAAAAAAAGGAGAACACCCAATAAACAAAACCACAAAGAAATTTTTTATTTATTAAAATAGATGTTAACTATAAAGGCTACATTGTGGCGAACAATCTGTCCTTTTACAAAATGTGACTTATTACTTATAGCCTTTTTTTGTTACAATACCATAGGTAAATTCCATGTGTGGGTAAATACCATGGGTGAATGAATACCATGGGTGGATGTCACAATACCATGGGTGGACGTCACAATACCATGGGAAAATACCATGGGTGGATGTCACTTACAATACCATGGGTGGATAAATACCACGTGTGGATGAATACCATGAGTGGATGTCATTTACAATACCATGGGTAAATTCCGTGGGTGGATGAATACCATTGGTGGATGCCATTTTCCATTCGGATCATTCTCCCTCCTTAAGAAGCAATAGTCCCCATTGCATGATGTTCCCTCTTGTGAAGCCTTTGTTGAATATGGAGAGTCACTGAAGATAAGGGTTTTGTGTGGTTAACCCATAACCATGATGAAGGAGGATCCAAGGATAGAATACCATGTAATGCTTGTGGCCAACTGTGATACTCACAGTGTGCGGCCTAGCAAATGGACTTCGATGAAATGTGGGTTTGTGGATGACCTATAACCATGAAAAACGAAGATCTGAGGATAGATACACCCTATAATTATTGTGACCAGTTGTGATACTAACAATGTGTGGCCTAGCAAATGGACTTCGATGATAAGGATTTTGTGTGGTTGATCCATAACCATAATGTTGACTGTTGATAAAGTAGCATGTGCCTACATAGCTTGGGGTGGGAGGGATCATATCCAAAGAACCCAAGTCGGATGTTGCTATGCTGAAACTGATGAATGTGAAGCAGGTGCCTACTAAATTGGGGTGGAAGGGCACGTCTCCAAAAGGAACCTACTTCGAATGTTGCTCCAAATTTAAAATGGACATAATTCAATCAATATAACTCAAAATATTTATTATAACCTATTTTTGGAAATAGAATGATCATTTTTATCTTCCCATGTATTTCAAATCCGTATCTAGACACTCTGGAAACTCGGATTCACGCTGCAATTGTTCTGCCCTCACAAAAGTTCTAAAAAAATAATTGATTTTAAATCATCCATATCTCTCTCATCTGAACTCTAATTCGACCAATTTTTTTTTTTTAATTTGGGCAATTTTCAAGAGGAGCTAAAATATATAATCATTTTTCTGAAATTACACAAAAATATTAAAAAATTAATAGGATAATCGTCATCCACGAATTGTCGTTAGAAAAAATTCTGCAATATTGTTGATTTTAAATCAATGATATCTCCCCCATCCATACTCCAATTCGGCCATTTTTTTTTGAATTTGGGTATTTTTTCACAAGGAATCCAAATCTATTATTTATTTTTGTAAATTTTTTACCAAAATTTTCAGATATGATTTAAAAAAAAAAAAAAATCCTAACAAAAAAAAAAACTTCCCGCTTTGCCCAAGAAAGTGCTCTATGGAGGTCATAGCACGTTTCTGAAGTTTGTTGAATATTGCTACAAAAATTTGAAACTAAAATATGCATCAAACTCTCATTCCCATAGAATCACAACCTGACTCTGATACCACTGATCCGGATCTTGTGGGGAGGCCCCCAAGATCTAAAAGATTGAAATGGATCTTGGAGGGGAGGCCCCCAAGATTTGAAAAATTGAAATGCTAGAAGAAAAAGAGGAGAGCACCCAATAAACAAAACCAAAAATAAACTTTTGATTTATTAAAACAGATAATAACTATGAAGGCTACATTGTAGCAGACAATCTGTCCTTTTACAAAATGCGACTTGTTACTTACAACCTTTTATGGTTACAATACCATAGGTAAATTCCATGGGTGGGTAAATACCATGAGTGCATGAGTACCATGGGTAGATGTCACAATACCATGGGTGAATGAATACCATGGGTGGATGCCTCTTACAATACCATGGGTGGATAAATACCATGTGTGGATGCCATTTTCCATTTGGATCAATCGAACTTGTTTTGTCGAAAGTATATTTCCAATGTTGGATATGCATAATAAATGTATATGTTGCACCGTTTGTACATGTTTCCGCAATCATTAAAGAAATAGCAATAGCAAAGACATAATTCACATTGGATGATTACATTTTTATACTTATTGGAGATTTCAACATTGAAATTAATTCAAATAGAAAAATAGGTAAACAATTATTAAAATATATGTGGTGTGAGTAGTTACAAGAAATAATGAGGAATTTTATTTTTGAGAATAAGACAATTATTTATCACATTTGGACAAATTTCCCTCTTCACAATGTCATGCTCATATTTCACATTTGTGCTGGAGTGACCATGATGTAGTACATGCTTCGTTATACTTTGAGTTATTGGAACATTGTAAAAGCCATACGTTTTTTGTTTTGAAGCAATATAGTTCATTAGCAATTGTAAATGCAATACAACATATTTTTAAAAAGTTTAGCTATCGTTGTATAGGCTGTAACCATAGATTTATTTAGTCGTTGTCATGCGGAGTTAAAAATGAATAGGTAATTTATTTACCTGTTACACGGCAATAACAATTTCATATTTGTTAGTTGTATTATTATAACTCAAGCTAATTAGTAATTGTACAATTGCAGAAAATAGGAAAAATGCATGAATAAATTGCGAAATTTGCAAACATGTGAAAGGCTTGTTGTCTTTTGGCATCTTCCCTTTCTCGTACATGCTGCCTACTTTTCATATCTTCTCCGCACATACCCATTTTGTGTGGCACTTTTCCCGTATTTTCATGGACTTTGTAAACAATGTCATTAATTTTTGAACCAACATTTATTTAGGCTGACAGATAAGAGAGTGAAGCAATTCGCAATAACTGGTTAAAATGCATGCATCTCTCAGTGTTTCCAAATCTGTGTTTCAGGTTATTCATAATTCAAAGAAAATAATGACTAGGTAGTGGGCATCAGCTACACCACTTTGTAATTTCGCAATAGGCATAACTTGGCATAGTTTTTTTGCAGCAAGAATTATTATGGACACACTATGAGCCTGTTGCCATTATTGTAAAGAATTTATAGTCACACAAATGAGATGTGTAATAAATGGTTAAGGAGGTTTAGTAGTTTCAAGGTATATTTGCACTCGTTTTCGTAAATTCTAGCTTTGGTATCTTCAATTACTCTTTTTGACAAATGTTTTGTGTAAAATATTTCACAGTTGCAATAGTAGAAACCAATTTTGTGTTTGCAAAAGTAATATCCAACGAATATATACATAATCAGGAAAAGAAAAAAAAAATGTGCAACTCAACGTTGTTGAGAACATTATTGATCCAGAAGGTGTTTTCAGCAACAAAACAAATATGGTTATTAGAGAAAGAAAAGAATATATTTGAACTAATATTTTTAATTCATTTGGTGTTGTCGATGAGAAATTCCATTGGTCGATTGCATGTGAGCATTATGTTAATCTGTCAATGGACTAGAAGAACAATAGCAAGATTTGGAACATGGGATTAGTGAATGTTGCATGTGTGCCAGAAGTTTTTGATTTTAGGGAAATCGTTCATTTGTGCGCAAAAACGTTTAATTTACAAACAAGAACAATTATGCTACAAAACAAGAAAGTATCTTTGAATGTGAAGACATTTAGATGAATATTCAAGTTATTAGAAGCTAATATTCGCTTGCCATTTTCCAAAGAACATATTTTATCGATCTGGGAAGTAGGAGAGGCTAATGTTACTGTATATTTATTTTTTTCAAACTACCAAGTTCCTTATGATCTCTTTGTTCTAGAAATATTTGTTTAAACAAACAATTAGATACTTTTTTGGCTTTCTGCACATGTAGTGGGCCAAGAAACTATAGCAAGAATTCCAAAATGTATTGTCTATATGATTTATCACATATATAAAAAGGATTGTGTATTTGACTGGGATGATATCATTTGTAATGATTTAGCTTCTCACTTAACCAATTTATTCAAGACCAATAGGTTCTTCATGATGGTGTATCTCATAATAGCGTTGATTATTAGTGATGGCTTTAATGGTTTGCCATGCAAACCTAAATTCAATTTGAATCAAGAATCAATGCAATTTTGATATCATATATTGTGGAAGAATAATGCATCTTTAAACTTTTGTGTAATTCAAGATTTTTTTGTAAGGCAAGTCAATTACATGATAACAAGACAAGAGCCTCATCATATATCTAAACAGGCACAATTTTCCTATGGGGAAAAGGTATGCATGAAGAAAGACAAAGTAATACAGTAATTTGAATATATGGATTTCAAGGTAAGCCTTTTCTATTACCGAAATTTGTTAAACATAGGTATTTTGTTCCTGAAGTCTGTAGGCAATACCTTTATTTCCTAAATCTATTTCAAAGCAGAAAGACAAAACAGTTCATTCCTTTTCCATTTATTGTTGGAAAAATCAAAGTGAAAATTGTTGGAAGCAATATTGAGAAGGGGGGTGAATCAGTATTATCATATCAATATTTTTTCATTTCCCAAACATATTTATATACATTACTTCTGTGAAGTGAACTAGTGTGTACACACTACTTTGATTAGTGAAACCAGCGTATACCCAGAGAACTTGATTTAGTTAATTTATCATGTGTTGATCTATAACCAGTGCATCAATAACTTATTAAACGGTGTAGTAAAATCAGAATAAACCATCAACACATAAGCAACACACATGAACACCAAGATTTAAGGTGGAAACCCAATGTGGGTGAAAACCACATGCTGCTGTCGTCTTTGTCTTCTTTTAATAATAAGAAATTTGTTTACAATCTTCTACTAGTGTAGACTCATACCAGTACGTAGGCACCCACCTGCAAAAAGCTACAACCTTCTCTAATTTTCTAGCTTCTACTGGAAGGGAGCTACACCTCCCTAGCTCTTGTACTAGCTAAAGTGTTTACTAGTACATAGGCACCGGCCTATAGAAGGATACGACCTTCTCTCTCTTCCTCCAGGGACCACGTTTCAAAAATTTTCAGTCTAGATGCTCCTACTACACAACAATACACATGAAGGCCTTGTTTCATCAAATTTTCATACTGGACCCATCAGAACATTCAAACTGCATTAACCAATAATCAGTTAATTTGAACAATCAGATCATTGTCACCAGAACACTATGCTGAACCTAGAAACTTGCATCATCATTTAGAACTAGCTGCCACCTCAAATATCATACATCATAATGTATATGCTACTTTACTGAACCCAACCTGTGTGTATACTCTACTTCCTTTAATCAAACATGCGTTTACCTTCAAAACTATTGAGACATAAAACTTCTTAATCAACTTTGTACCAACTAGCAATATACTAAACATCTACTGTCAATTTACATAGCTTTACACAGGTAGTAGTAGAGATCACCCTTCTAACTTATACAATCAAACAATGAGATATCATACTCCTTATGCATTTAGTTTTTCATTCAGATCTAATAAGACTTCATTGGCAGACAGCAGTAAAACAACAGAACTGATCAAATAGATTATTCAGAGCTAAAGAAAGGGCTTTTCCTTTGTATACGCTACTTGGAAGAGTAGAACCTACGTGTACACGTTATTTTACCGAGACGAACCAGCGTATAGATCTACTAATATTAACTCATAACTTCGTTGTTATTCTGAACTTCAGACAAACCCATATCATGATAAGTAAAGAATAAAATAGGTGTACACAATTAGATCTGGACCAACCAATATCAAATCATTCAATGATAATTCATTTCAGGTCTCATGATCCTGATCCAACATTGAATTCAAGGTGCACAAAATATTTTAGATCAAATCACCAACATATCCCCTACAACATAAAATATACTTTAGATAGAAGTTCCCTGGAAACCCTTTTTTTTTGCACTCATTGGCCTAATGATTTCTCCTCCTTATATGATTTTAGGCCTTTCTTAATACCTTGAAACAAAACCACTTAGGACCAATACCTTGGACCAAATACCTCAGATCAAATACCTTAGACTAAATACCTTGGACCAAAACCTTGATTTTCCAACCTGTACATGCTTTTCCTCTTGTGAGAGTGTGTGTATACGTATACACTCTTTTTGTTTTATGTACTAGCATGCATACATTGTTTTGACTAAGTGGGCCTACATATACTTCTTAAACTTCTTTACATCAACTGTTTCCTTCACCTTCTTTATTCTGATTAGTAGACCTTAGTTCCATCTTCCTGTTCTTCTGTACCACTTCCTTGTTACCTCTAAATATTCATGTTGCAATGTGAGTTGTCTTTTATCAAAACTGAATTGACCTGTGAGTGAGTTTCCATCAAGGACAACACTTGTACCATAATTCCAACAATCTCCCCCTTTGGACTTGATGGCAACCATGAAGGTGTTGATTACTATAAGTTGTACAAATTGTTACAGATAACATGCAACACCAAAATACTCTCCCCCTTTGACATCAAGGGCAAAGGAAGGACCATGCAACTTTCCTCCTTTGATATACATTATGATGTCCATACTCCCCCTGAGTAAATGCCGAGTCTACGAAGATATGATTCAAAGGAATAATATGACTCTATAACTCAACTAAGTGAGTTTGACCTCCTGAGGACCAATGACTCATACATACATCAATCACCCAACCAAGTGGGGATATACCAATTGCTTATACATGACATAAATACAACAAATATTACATCATCCATCCCATACAAAGTGGGGATACAAATTACATATTTTTCCAATAAGACTCATTCAAATATAGGCTATGACAAAAGAAGTCATATCACACCCTATGACTTAAACAACAAATCATAGTTGAATTTAGCAACCAAAATGCCAACAATGTAGATTGTGTGTGAAGGCTAATGCTCCCTGTGAACCTGTGCTACCTGTGCATTGTCAACAAGTCATTCATCAAGGCATATTTGTCAGTCAAATAAAAATCAATGAAAAAGCATATCATCAAACTATAATCATCAATATCATATAGAGCAACCATATCAGAGTCTAACCCACTATTTTTCTGTCAGAAAAACATATACACTCCTTCAGCCATAGAAACCAACGTGTATACACGACTATAATTCATTAAACATGCTTATAATAACCTTCATCTGAAGACTGGATTTAAGAGTAGGATGATGCAGCAACTACTCCCAGCTTTTGTCTGAGATATTCAATTGTTTCTCTGGGAAGTGGTTTAGTGAATATATCAGCAACCTGTTCTTTGGAGGGAACATACTCCAATTTAACCTCTTGTTCTCATATAAAATGGTACTTAATGGGTATGTGCTTGGTCTTGGAGTGCATGACTGGATTTTTTGAAATACTGATGGAACTTGTATTATCACATAGGATGGATATGGGTCGAGTACATGTGATCTGAATGTCTTTCAATTTTTGTATCATCCAAAGTAGTTATGTGCAGCAAGATGCAGCATCCACATATTCCACTTCAGCTATAGTTAAAGCGATCAAAATTTATTTCTTGTTGAACCATGACACTAACCAAGAACCCATATACAACGCACCTCCACTAGTGCTCTTTCGATCATCAACATTTCCTTCCCAGTTTTCATCTATATATGCATGAAGAGTAAGGTTTGTATCTTTAGGATACCATAGTCCAAAGTCCTAAGCTCCTTGAAGATATTTGAAAATTCTTTTGACTTCCTGGAGATGTGATTCCTTTGGATTTGCTTGGAACCTTCGAACAATTCCTACTGCATGCATGATATCAAGTCTGGTGCCTGTTAGATAAAGAAAACTTACAATCATAGATCTGTAAGTTGGTTGGTTTACTATTGGTGACTAATCATTAGAACTGAGATTACATGATGTTACCATTGGAGTACATACTGGTTTAGAATCTTCCATTCCATACTTCTTCAAGATCTGCTTGAGATATTTGGTTTGCGAAAGAAATATACCATCTTTGGTTTGTTATACTTGTAGACCAAGAAAATAAGTATGTTCACCAAGTAAGGACATTTCAAATTCTTGTTACATTACTGAAGCAAAATTCTGACTCATGGATTCTTCATTGCTATCAAAGATGATATCATCAACATAAACAACAATAACTAGTAGTTTATCAGTTTCAACCTTTGTGTATAAATTGATATCAACATAACCTTTTGTGAAACCTTATTGTTGTCGATATTTTTCAAGGCGGTAATACCAAGCCCTTGGGGCCTGTTTCAGACCATAAAGATCCTTTTTAAGCTTGCATACGAGTTTTGCATCATTTCCAAGAATGAATCCTTCTGGTTGTTCAATACAAACGTCTTCTTCTAAGTCTCCATTAAGGAAGATGGTTTTACATCCATTTGATATATTTTAAAGATTCGAAAACTAGAAAGAGCAAGAAACGTCCTTATGGCTTCAATTCTGGCAACAAGTGCAAAATTTTCTTGAAAATCTATACCTTCTTGTTGAGCATACCCTTTACAAACAAGTATGCCTTTGCTTCTAATAACTTCTCCATTTTCATTCAGCTTGTTCTTAAATATCCATTTTGTTCCTATAGCATTTTTATCATGAGGTCTAGGAACTAACTCCCAAGTATTCTTTTCAATTTGGTCAAGTTATTCATCCATGGCCTTGACCCAACATTCATCTTTGCCGGATTCATTTACATTTTGAGGTTCGGTGGAAGATAGAAATGCTAGATAGCTTGAGGTACCTATAAGAGTTCTTCTTGTTTGTACACCAGCCCCCTTTTCTCCTAGAATTTGAGATTCTCGATGATTCTTCTGAACATACCTGGATGGAGTCTTTTCCCTATCTGTTGTATCTTCTTATGGTGCTTCATTGGTTTCTTCTTCTATATCATTTTGATTTGATGCAGGAAAGCATTCCCCAACTTCCTTACTGTCATATTCGTCTGTCGATTTCATTTGTTCTGGAATTTTGCATGCTTCATCAATTACAACATCAATGCTCTCAACAATTTTCTGAAGTCTTTTATTATAACATTTGTACCCTTTACTTCTGGATGAATAACCAAGAAGAATTCCTTCGTCTGCTCAGGGTTCGAACTTACCAAATTTTTCATCAGTCCTTTCGATAAAACATTTGCTTCCAAAAACTCTAAAGTGTTTTACAGTAGGAGGCTTACCATACCAAAGTTCATATGGAGTTTGATTTCTGTTTACCCAAACATTCTCTTTGTTGAGAATAGTTATGGTAGAAAATGCAACTTCGCCCTAGAAGGTTGTAGGAGTTCCAGATTCGTCTAGCATAGCTCGAGCCATTTGTTGAATTGTTATGTTCATCCTTTCTACCACACCATTTTCCTAAGGAGTTCTTGCGATGGAGAATTGCCTTTTTATTCCATGTTGTTCACAAAAGTGTTGGCATTATGAGACAAGTGTTGTCCTTGATGGCAAATCATCTCACATGATAAATTATAGTGCAGCAAAGTTCACGAACTTTCATGAAGATAAAAGTTTATTTCATGTAGAGAAAAGTTCACGCACTTTTATGCAGAGAAAAGTTTATTTCATGTGGAGAAAAGTTCACGCACTTTTATGTGGAGAAAAGTTTATTTCATGTAGAAAAAGTTCACGCACTTTTATGTGGAGAAAAAGTTTATTTCATGTGGATAAAAAGTTTATTTCATGTGGAGAAAATTTCACGTACTTTTATGTGGAGAAAAAGTTTATTTCATGTGGAGAAAATTTCACGCACTTTTATGTGGAGAAAAAAGTTTATTCCATGTGGAGAAAAGTTCACGCACTTTCATGGTTTGTTCATGGTATTGGTCTGACAATTTTTTTGATCCTATGGTTTTGGTCTGTGGTATTGCATCCAAAAGTGTTGATCCCAAGTATTGGGTTCATGGTATTGTGTTATTATGGTTTTGGACCGTGGTATTGTGAAAGGCCTAAGAATATAAAAGGGGAAGGAGATCATTTGGCAAAGCATCATCTAAATTATTGAATATCTGATAAAGTGCTAGATCTGGAATATTGTGATTGGGTTATGGTGTAGTTCTGGATCTAAGCTAAAGAGGGATCTCACTAGTTGATGGAGAACAAGATCTAAGGATAGATCAGGATCAAATGGTTTGAAATGAACTATCTCTATATATTTGATTATGCTTATTCTAGATCTGTATACTGACTCTTGTAATGATCTGATCTGGGTATAACTTAAGTTTGAAATCACTGCAAGTCATGTTTGAATATTTATAAATCTGTACGCGGGTTGGCTTTGGTGTAAGCGCATATGTATGCAGGTTTGGTTCATTGTAGTAGCGTATACAATTTGAGCTATGATATTTGAAGTCACAGGTGGTTCTGGTTGTTGATGGGTTCTGATGACAGTTTAAAGGTGTCAGTATTCTGCATATACTATTTGGTTGATTGTGTTTAGCTTCAGTATTGATGGATGAGAACTAATATTGGATCAGGATCATAATGACTCATATTTATGTGATCTGATGGACTAGAACTGGGTGCTAACACATATATTATCCTTGTATATGTATTGATATGGTGTTTGGGTGATTCAGAAGATTGATTGATTATGTGCTTCAATAATATTGATGGGTCCAGTATCAAAATTGGATGAAACGTGGCCTTTCAGATTATGTGTTGTGCTTCAGGAGTATCCAAGCTGAAAATGTATGAGACGTGGTACCTGGAGGAGAGAATATTGTAGGCCGACGCCTACGTACTAGTATCTTAGCTAGTACAAGAACTATGGGGGTTGTAGCTCCCTTCCAGGAGAGACTGGAGA
>APFE031726057.1:114912-139294 GCA_000404065.3 Pinus taeda | reverse complement strand
ATTATTTTTATTGGATCCTCAAACTTAGCCTTTGGAAAAATCACCTAGGACCTAGGACTTATGAGGGGATAAAACATTTTCTAACCCTTAAGACACTTTACATCATAACTTTTACAATTTTACATCTTACAGGGGAAAACCCATTTGACATAGACCCTCATAGACCACCCAGTTCTGCGACACAAATATAATCTAGTAGATCAAGCAATTTGTAATAACCTAACCAAATAGTTAGAATTATTTCCAAATTACTTTTACATAGACTCGAAGCACACTAGGATTCCCCTAAGATTCTAATGACAATTCATTCCGGCTTTAGGGTTAGGCTGAATGAAACCTCTGCTGATCATAGACCAATGAGACAAAAACCCTTCTGGAATGTAGATTATCACTTAAAAGATTTGGTTTTCCTAGGCAGTTTACATACATGACTCGGATCTGCTAATATTATTTACAATTTACACATGCAGACTGAGTTTACAACATAATATGATCGGGCTGATGATGACAATTGAATGGCACAGACATATCAATCAAGCGCTATCTCTTTTGTGAAAAAGGGGGTGTATTGCTATGGGTAGTTAACACGTAGTGGTCAACATTTGGCTCTACTTGGGGACATGTTGCTGCATTGTAGGAATGTGAGAATCCAGAATCTGCATCCACACAACACATAACAAAACATAAGTAGCGTCCATTCAAAAATCATCATATAACATTAAGCACATGAAAGATATAAGCTCTTCATTTATTAACTATCTAGTAACATGAAAAGTAAATCTAATCCTAAAACAGAAATGAAAATGCTAAAAAAAACAAGGAGTAGGGTGAGAAATACGGAGGATGCCCCATGGCATCATATGTGTTCAATATAGTGTATATTGAGCATTTGTCTGCTTTCAAGCAAATCTGTCGGCTGCTTGTCGGATGTGCCATGTCCAATTTTGCGCGGTCATTTGATGCATCAAATCTTTTTCTCATTTTCTTTTTCTTGCACTTTTTCTTCGTGGCAGGCTGTATCACTAATGATGTGGAACATTTTGCTTCAAAGCTCTCAGATGAAGTATTTAAGATATGCATGACATGTCTTTCTTCATTCTGCATCTGCCCTGTCAAGGATTATGGATCAATCTCATAGGTGCCATGAGTTATAACTTGATCTTCAATTACTGGTGGATTAACCGTGTGAGCATCAATCTGATTATTAATTTCCCTTTTATCTAGGTCACCTTAAATTATCCACTTTTCAGTGGAACAAAAGACCTCATAATATGATGGAGCTTGCTGTAACAGATAAGGAGGCTCTTGATCTATTGATGTTCCCTGGTTTCTTTCATCCTCTGACAGCCGTTGAAATTTCTAAACCTGTATTGCAATGGCATCCATCTGATTAGAGTGTTCAACCTTCATAGCACTGATTTCCCTGGCATGGTCTTCTTCCATGGTCAATAATTTATTTTGCATATAATTAATTTTCCTATCATGATTAGCTTTCACGGTCATCATATTTTCCTCTAAGCCTGATAACTTGCTTTGTATAAAACTAATTTTTGTGTCATGATTAGTCTTCATGGCCTCAATTTCCTTAGCATGCTGATTTTGCATGATCTCCATCTCCTTATTACGTTTTTCCAGGTGGGTGCATAAAGTTCTCACATCATTGGCGTAATTAGTTTGATTGATCTCCATATTTTTTACCAGCCGCATTAGTTCTTCTATAATTTGCTTCTGATTTTCCTTTTCAATGATTTCACAATTTGTCCCTGCTTTTCCATTATTATGGATTTGATCAACAATGGTACAGGTGGATGGCACATTCTGATATGAAGAATTCTCTTGAAATCTTTCATCGACAACTAGACCTTTTATAAGATTACTTACATTCTATTGCACAATTTTAGGGGCATAAGGCGAGCTATTTGGATAACCATATCTATCTTTAAAAGCATTGAAAATGTCTTCTAAAGAAGTGAAAGTCTTTAGGACAATTATTAAACCAATTCAAAGCATCACCCTCTAAAGAAAGGACAAATAGACTCATTTTGACATCTTCATGATTATATTGAGGAAGTCTACAATACATGAACGTTATACGATAAAAACTCCATAAATGCGTTCTAACAACGACTGAATTACCACCCGAAAACAAAGGTAATTTAGAAATAGCCACTTCTGGAATATCATGGAGATCATCAGTAAAATGACATGGTTTAAACGAATAATCCATAATGAATAATAAGGGACCAATTGGATGATAAAAAGAGATCTTTGCTCAAGAAAATCAAGAGATGAAAGAAGTGGAATCGCCACTTGAACAATGAATCTAATTCTTGGATCCAAAAAGCAAAAAACAAGCTCATATGAGGGAGGCTTCTTGTCTGGGAAAAATAAATGAAAAGAAAATGGAGTCGCCACCCAAACAATAAACGAAATGAAGAGTAGTTGTTGATATCACGAAATATAAAGAAATGAAAAGATCCAAATGATGCCAAAAAATGTTGAATCTGCTAGCTCAAATGAGAGATGAGAAAGATGAAAGAATGATGAGAAATGAGAAGATGAATGTTGTTGAAACGCAGAGAATAAAGTATCCCTAGCAACGACACCAAAAAATGTTGTTGCACAGATCGTCACAACAACGCTCAGACCGGGGGCTGTCACCCTGATCCCCGATCTCTCTGTTTAAGCCGTCTCCCGAGGCTAAGGGGGGTAAACCCTATGGGACAAAGGAAGACCAATTGCAGACCAGTTGGGTTGGGAGACACAACAAAGCAATTTAGCACCTGATTGATTTTAGAAATCAACGGACTATTGCCTTATGGAGTTAATGATTAAATGATTATATATTAGATGTTGCAGAGAATATGAACCTTGTAAAACAATCATTTATCATCGAAATATCCCAAGTGATGCAAGATGTTCAACAAATGCACAATGCTTTAATAATGATCCAACAATTAAATTTCTAAAGATTGAATGCTTTAAACAACCATACAATTTAAATGCTAACCACTTACCACTTTCATATGGCTAACTTTAGACAAACATTTAAGCACATTTAACTATAGAGAAGTGGAACATAGATACCACAAAAGACGCCAAAAAATGAAATTTCAAATTTTCACAATTTTTTAATTTTTACATATTTTTGTATTTTGTCTTTTACAAAAATTCTAAGCTAAAAATCAAAATAAAACAAAATTAAAGCCCTAAATAAATAAAATTTAAATCTAAATAAAACCTAAAGAATAACCCTTAACTTTTTTTTATTTTATGAAATTTTAAACTAAGATCCAAAAATGAAAAGGAAATTTTTTTTTTTTTTTTTATTAAAGTTAAAAAAACAAAAATCTAAATCAAAATATAACACCTTATCATATATACTTAAAAAAGGAAAAATTTATAAAAATCTAAATTCTAAAAAATCTCAAATCTAAAACTTAAAAAAAAAAATGTTTTATGCCTTTTTATTTACTTATTTTATTTTTTGATTTTATGAATATGAAGCTAAACCAAAACTAATTCTAAAACTAAAAGAAATGAAAGAGAAATCAAAATAAAGCTAACACCTAATCTATATATATATATATATATATATATATATATATATATATATATATATATATATAATAGTCTAAATATAAAATTAAAATCTAACTCTTAATCATATCAAACATGTAACAAAACAAAAAAAATACGCTAACTAAAAAAATCAAATGCCAATGTTATTAATCCTAAATCCTAAAAAAAAATTCGAAAGAGGGAATGCAACTGCAGGTATACGCTTGACGGGTTTTCGATGGCAGTAAGGGAAGACTTGATGGAGGTGAATGCAGCGAGGAGGATTTGCAGGCTTGGATAGTAGAATATGCAGCAAGGAGCATGGACGGAGGAGAGATAGGAGGTTGAAGGTGGCTGTGTTGAAGGTACGCAGGTAGAAGGAAAGTTTGGAGCGAACACAACTGCGTGAGGGTGAGGAACTACGTCAAACAGAGAGTGATGGTGGTAGCGTAAGGTGCTGAGAACTGAGGGTTTATTGTAGGTGAAAAGGAACACAGAGCTGGAATGTTGGTAATGGCCAGCGTGAGGAGAGGGTATGGGTGGAAATGGACGCAGTAAAGAGGAACAAGAAAGAAAACGTAGGCCGAAAGCTGCGTGAAGGATTTAAGAGAAAATACGTAGGTAAAGGTGACAACGTGAAGGATGAGGGTAAATGAGAGAGCTGGCTGCGAAAACAAGTGTGGATGGAAGAGTAAGGAGCTGCGTTGTTGTTTTGAGGGCCACTTTTACAGTAACGACCAGGGCAACAGAGGGAGAGATTTCAGAAATGAAGTAGCGTAAAAAAAAATTCGATTCCTTGTAGGTTTGAACGCTGGAGTTTGAGACTGCGTGAATGGAAGTTTTTTGGTGTGCAGTGCTGTAGCTTGAAAGATGCAGACATGGAGGTTTGAACAGTGCACACCTAAAACAAAATTTCAAAATCCTTCTGCAAAAAAGAAACCCTCCAAGTAGCAGCAGAAAACCCTTGAATTTCCTTAGAAATTATAAAAAATTTAAGTCAATCTGCTTCAGATTGCCTGATGGAAACCTTAAAAAACTTTAAAAATATATGCACGCAACCTGCAATGGAAAAAACAAAACCGAGAAGTAAAATGTGCCAGAAACAAAACTGAAAACCCTAAAAACCAGCTAAAAATTTACAATATTTACAGATTTTCGACTCTTAAGCAGCTAGATTTGTCAATAATCCACAGTAATATTTTCAGAATTTAAATTCAATGTGAGATACTTTAGAAAATCCTTCATGCATTCATAAAAAATTTCAAATGATAAGCCCAGGATCAAAACTGGCTGGGCTCTTTCAGAAAACGAAATCCGGGAGTTGGTTGGTTCAACCGAGAACTTCCCCTAACGCCCGGTAAACTCAAAACTAAAGATATCCTGCACAACTTAAATCGACCATTAACATAGAGGGAGAAAACAATAGAGAAATTCAGATCAAATGGAGATACCTGCCATTATATTTCAGAAATTAAACTATCATTCAAACCCCATTGATCAGACAAGATACCTGTGCCTAGATCAATCTTCATCAAGCTATTATCAATGGCTGAAAATAAATTATGCAGAAAAATAAAACATCTTACAGCATTTCCAGAAGAGTAACACCAGCAATATTTTCAACCCCAAAGTCTTTCTTTATTGCACAAAAAAAAATGACTACAAGAGAGCTTTCTTTGGCACCAGACTCTAAGATCCAATGATCTCAAATGACCCTTGACACCCTATTTAAAGGAAAAATTCCCAACGACTAGTTCAAGTGATCCATGTCAAAATGATCTCGACCGTCGATGAGGATCAAAATCCCTTTCAATCTCATCCGTCGAAATTTTAAATGCATTTTAATATATTAAAAATTAAAATGTTGCATTTATTTTCTCAAAATTTTGACTTATCATTTTATTTAATTTTTCAATTTTTTTATCTATTTTTAATTTATTTTTAAATTTTTAATTTATTTTAGTTATTTTTTTAAGGTATTATTATATTTATTATTTTAATTTTTTATTTAATTTTAATATTTTTATTTTATTTTATTTTTTTATTGGATCCCAACTTAGCCTTTGGAAAATAACTAGGACCGGACTTATGAGGGGATAAAACATTTTCAACCCTTAAGACACTTTACATCATGACTTTTACAATTTTACATCTCAAGGGGGAAAACCCATTTGACATAGATCCTCATAGACCACCCAGTTCTGCGACACAAATATAATCTAGCAGATCAAACAATTTGTAATAACCTAACCAAATAGTTAGAATTATTTCCAAATTACTTTTACATAGACTCAAAGCACACTAGGATTCCCCTAAGATTCTAATGATAATTCATTCCGGCTTTGGGGTTAGGCTGAAGGAAAAATCTGCCGATCATAGATCGGTGAGACAAAAACCCTTCCGGAACGTAGATTATCACTTAAAATATTAGGTTTTCCTAGGCAGTTTACATACATGACTCAGATCTACTAAGATTATTTACAATTTATACATGCAGACTAAGTTTACAACATAATATGATTGGGATGATGATGAAAATCGAATGGCATGGACATATCAATCAAGCGCTATCTCTTTTGCGAAAAAAAGGGGGTGTACTGCTATGGGTAGTTGACACGTAGTGGTCAACATGCCCCATTTCAACCTCATATCTTAGCTTCAGATTAATAGGAGGCCTAAAAGTACTAGCAGCCATAACCAAAGAATCTGCTAATCTATTTCCATCTTTTGGAATGAACTGAATGTTGAAGCGTCAAAGAAGTTATCAACCAAATCCCACACTTCATTTCTGTATGCCCTAAGCATAGGGTGTTTTGCCTGACAACTGTTCTTTATTTGCTTTATAATTAGCTATGAATCTCCAAAGACAGAAATTAACTTGATTCTCACTTGTTTTGCTATTTGTAAAGCAATGATCAAGGACTCATATTCTGCCACATTGTTTGTTGCTTCGAACTCTAATTTAAAAGAAAAAGGGAACATATTACCTCCAGGTGCAATCAGAAGGAAACCAACACCCGTTCCTTCTTTAGAATAGGCTCCATCAAAGAAGCACTTTCACACCCCTTCTGTTTGCAGCTCTGTATTTACACTAGTTGAAGCAAGCTGCCTCTGGTTATCTTTAGCCAACTCTGAATTTTCATGCAGCACGAAGCAAGAAAAATCATCTTTCTCTTTACTATATACAGGTGAATTACTTGTTCCATTTTTTGTAATTGTTTTTACAAATCTAGTTTCTTTGTATAACCTCATTTCTTCCCCACCAAAAATTTATTTAACATATGTAAAATCTAGTTTCAAAACACCACCCAATTTGGCTCCCCATGACCTAGATAAAAACATTCCAAACCTAGCAGGGATATCTGCTACCACTACATCCATTACCAAGCTTCTAGCTGGGATTTGCGCTAGTGACACCACCATATCTTTAATGACCCCCAGACACTTGACTTTATTTGAATCAAAAGAATACAAGTCCATGTAAGGTTTATTAACTTGTAGGTTTAGCTATTTCATCATTGATAACAACATAAGATTATGTGAAGCCCCTGAATCAAACATACAATTGTGTAAGAGGAAATCATGAATCAATAGAGAAATGTAGAAAGGAGGGGTTGAAGAATCCACCTCCTCTACATGTGGATAAAAAACCACTACTAGTTTATCTTCCTGCAAGTTCATAGTGTCATTTATATTTACATTCTCTCTTAGATTGATAAACTCAGCAATCTCTCTCTGATAAACTGGTGTTTTGACTAACTCTGTGAGGTGCACTTGAATTCTGTTTTTCTCTAATTCTTTAGTTAAACTAAACACATGACCCTGTTTAGTGTTATTTTCATTTTCATTTTCACCTCTTTGTTAGCATTATGATGCATGTGTTGTACTTGATGGCAACCCACTTGTAGTAGAACAACTCACTTGTATATGGTAACTAGATGAATCTACAGAACAAATATCAGAGGTGACAAAATGCATGGTAGTTGTGTTTACAGATGTGACAAAATGTAGGGTAGTTCAAAGGAATCATTTCAGAAGTAATACGGCAAATCACATTATAACAAGTCTATTCAAAGGGAACAAAGTAATGGTATAGAAGAACAAGAAGATGGAACTAAGGTCTACTGATCAGAATAAAGAAGATAAAGGAAAAGTTTGATGTAAAGAAGTTTAAGAAGTATACACAGGTCCACTTAGTCAAAACAACGTATACATGCTGGTCTACAGAACAAAAAGAGTGTATACGTATACACACTCTCCCACAAGAGGAAAAACACATACATGTTGGAAAACCAAGGTTTTGGTCCGAGGTATTGACCCTAGGTATTTGGTACAAGGTATTGGTCCTAAGTGGTTTTGGTCCGAGATATTGAGAAATGATCTAAGTATGTGAGGAGGAGAAGATCAAAGGGCTAAGGGAAGAAGTATTGAATATCTTATGAAGTGTTAGATCAAATATGCAGGTTATGAGCTTTTGATCCTTTTCTTGATCTGAACTAAGGATGCAACTATGTGGTTGATGATGGATGAGATCTAATGATGTATCAAGATCATAATGACTTATCATTATGTGGTCTAACAATGGATAGGCTAGATCTGATTCCTAACGCACATTTTATCCTTAATATATGATGAACTGGGTATGTCTGAAGTCTAGAATTGCAGTGAAGTTATAAGTGAGTATTTGCAGATCTGTACGCTAGTTCGCTTTGGTGAAGGTACGTATACACGCAGGTTCGGCTCTTCCAAGTAGCGTATGCAAAAGAAAATCTTGATGTTCAAGGATCACTGATCTATCAGATCAGTGTTGCTGTTTTACTGCTGTCTGTCAATGAAGTCTTCTTAGATCTGAAAGTAAAACTGAATGCATAAAGAGTTTGTGTCTCGTTGATTAATTAATTGAGAAAAAATGGTGATCCTTGTTGCTATCTATTTATAACTCTTTAATATGACAATAGATCTTCAAAATGTCACTAATTGGTATAGTTTGTGGTTCAGAGGTTTTATGATTCAATATCTTTATAGGTATACGCAGGTTGGGCAAAAGAAAGTAGCATATACACATGTTTGCTTCATTAAAGAAGCGTATACATTATGACACATGCCTTTTGAGGTTACAGTTAGTTTTGGCTGTTGATCTAGTGTTCTGGGTTCAGATATGTGTACTGGTTACAATGATCTATCTATTCCAGTTGATTGGTTGAGTTTGATTAAGTTTGAATGAATGGTTGATTTAGTTGTGTTAGAGGTTCAATGATTGTTTGATTCAGTTGTGTAAGAGGTTCAAAGGTTTCAGTGATTGATTGTTTCAGTTATATCAGAGATTGATGATTGGGTTTCAGTTATATCAAAGATTGATTGGGTATTTGATTGATCAAATATAAAATTGAATGCATAAGGAGGCTGGTATTTGATTGATTGATTATATAAGTGAGAAGAAGTGATCTTTGTTGCTGCCTGTGTAAAGCTCTGTAAGTTGACAGTAGATATTCAATATATTGCTGGTTGGTATAGACTTGATTCAAAAGTTTATGTTTGCAATAGTTTTGAAGGTATACACAGGTTTGATTAACAACAGTGGCGTATACACGTAGTTTGGGTTCAGCCAAGTAGCGTATACACTCTGATGCATGGTTTTTGAGGTTGTAGCTGATTTTGAATGATGATGTAGGTTCCTGGGTTCAGCACAATGTTTGGTGTCAGTGATCTGATTGTTCAAATTAACTGAATGATGGTTGATGCAGATGCATTTGATGGCTATATTGCAGTGGTGATTAATTTTGAGCTTTAATGTTGTTGATGGGTCGAGTATGAAAATTTGATAAAACGTGGCCTTCAGATTGTGGTTTTGTGTTACAAGAGTATCCAGTATGAAAATTTATGAAATGTGGTCCCTGGAGGAAGAAAGAAAGTCGTAGCCTTTTGTAGGCCAATGCCTACGTACTGGTAAACATATCGACCAATACAAGAGCCAGGGGGTTGGAGCTCTCTTCCAGTAGCAGCTGGAAAACGAGTGAAGGTTGGAGCCTTCTGTAGGTCGGTGCCTACATACTAGTAAATAGATTGGCTAGTACAAGAGCTAGGGGGTTGTAGCTCCCTTCCAGTAGTAGCTGGAAAACGAGAGAAGGTTGTCGCCTTTTGCTGGTGGGTTCCTACGTACTGGTATGAACTTGCACCAATACAAGATTGTAAATAGATTTTCTTATTATTAAAAGAAGACAGAGACGACAGCAGCAGGAGGTTTTCACCCACATTGGGTTTCCACCTTAAATCTTGGTGTTCATGTGTGTTGCTTATGTGTGATGGTTTATTCTGTTATTACTGCACATGTTTACTGTTTAATGTTTAATAAAGTACTGATGCATTGATTAAAGATCAACATATGATGAATTAACTAAATCATAAGTTCACTGGATATATGTTGGTTTCCTTAAGAATAGTTGCATGCACACAGGAGTTCCCTTCACTGAAGTAGTGTATATAAATATGATTATGGAAATGAAAAAGTTATTGATTTGTAAATAATGTTTCACCCCCCCCTCTCAGTGTTATATCCAACACTCTCTTCATGACTGAAATCTCTTGTGGAATGGAAACAAGTTTTTCTAAAAGAATTTTTTCACTTTTGTCTTGAGAAGACTCACCTTGAAGCATTTGAGTCTTGCTACTTGTATTCTGCTGCTGCTTTCCTTTATGCAATTGTTTTACAGACTGTTGTTCTTGTGGAGTCACCTTCTATGAGGGAGCTAGAACTTGTTGCTCACCTTCATCTTCTTGACTTCTAAACCTTTTCCTTGATCTCAAGTCATATTTCTTATGTAGTTCTGCCTGCATAAAAT
Organism: Pinus taeda; assembly: GCA_000404065.3. Taxonomy (NCBI): domain Eukaryota; kingdom Viridiplantae; phylum Streptophyta; class Pinopsida; order Pinales; family Pinaceae; genus Pinus; species Pinus taeda. The sequence goes on along the minus strand of APFE031726057.1, from coordinate 128,894 downwards.
CAGAAAACTGCTTCCAATACTCATCAATCTCATTATCATCATAAATGACATATGTTTCAGCATATTCATATTCTTCTCCCTCAACACCTAGTTCATTTTCATCTACAACATACAATGTGGAAATTTGATCATCATGGTCCCTGGAATGCTCTCGTATTTCATTAGGATTTGCTTCTATACACAGTGGTGCTTTAATATGATCTTGATCTTTTCTCTCCTTCTGCAAAATTTGCAGAGGTTGTCTTCTATACTGGGGATTAAAGTTCATGTTCTGTTGTGCTTTCCTATGAGAATTCTTACTTTCCAACTCTAATTTAATTAATTTATTTGACAAATTTTTAATTACATTACTCATATCTTCTAATGTTTGACTTTGAGAGGATTCAACTTTAGCCTTTCCCTTATCTTGGATAGGCTGTGCATCTGGTGTTTTACTTGTAGCCACCAGATTTGCTTCTATCTCTAATGCATCTGTTTGGATCTGATCAAAGGTTGGGGATTTCCTCTCCCTCAATGTGAATCCAAAATTTGACTCAAAATCCCTTGCAAAAGTTATTTTTGCACCAATAGGAGGGGGCTTAATCTCCATTGGAAGACTATTGTACAATTTATTGAACCTTCTAATGAATTCAACAAAACCTTCATCAAATTTCTTCTTGATAGCATTAAACTCTTTGAGTGAATACCCATGGTCTCTTTTTTCTCCCCATCTCTAGGTGAACAGGTGCTCCATCTCTTTCCATGTTGTAATAGAGTTATTAGGGAGCCCTTTAAACCATTTTCTTGCTTCTCCATCCAAGGATTGGACAAAAATTCTTAGAACAACATCCAGGTGTTCAACATTGAGGTTTTCTGCAAAATTACAAAGTACTGATATATGATTCTCTACTGTTTGTTCATCCTCCCCTATGAAACGAGGAATAATCTTCAAGTATTCTTGTGGCATTTGATTCAACTGTTGTGGCAATTGAATAGGTGCACACTTATTCATGAAAAATGCAGGTGCTACCATATTTGCTCCTGAATTTACTGAACCTTGATTACCAGCAGATGTGGAAACTGACTGAGGAGTAAATGGAGTGTGGAGAGGTGGTAATGTGGTTATAGGTTCAGGCTGAATAACTATAGCAGATACTGAAAAAGAAATAGACTCTAAAGATTGTTCCTGACAGTTGGGTTCTAGAAATGAATTGGATGTAGAAGGTGACTCTTCGTCAATAAAAGATGAATGTGAAAGATGTGATGAACTGCTGGCTAGTGTAGATAATGTAGGACTTGGTGTAATTGGAGTTTTAAGCCTTCCAACCATTTTGGAAACTAGCCTCTCAGGATCTGAAAGGGCTTGAACTTTCTGCTATGAGGTATCTAACCTTGTATGGGGTCTCTTTGGAGCCAAAGTTATTGCTTTTGCTTAAAACAACCAAATATTTCCTCCTCACTAAACAACTAGAGGAAAATATTGGAAACCCAAGGAAAAGTGTTCGTCTTCTCTTCCCGACAACGACACCAATTAATGTTGTCCCTTAAGAAACCAATTTCCTGGCTGTGTAGAAATTGTGCTTAAGACATTAATGTTTATAATTATTGTCACTTAATTGTATGTTGTATTCTCAAATGAAGGACCTGAAAGACTTGGTTTTAAACCCTCAATACTTAGGTGATATGAAAATCTCAGAATGCCATTTGATTGTTGAATATAAATGATGAATGAAGAAAGCTTGAAGAAGTCATGGACAATATGGTATTTTACATAGAATCTACTATCAATGACACTTGGAGAAGTTAAAGAAAATATGTTGTCTTACACCGAAACTACTATCTGTAACTTAGAAGAATTGCAGAGGTAGGAACTTCAAGTATAGGAGTGCTCTTTTAAGAGATTTTAAATTCATTTACATAAGCAAATAAAGGCTTGCAACTTAATTACCATACGTAAAGGAAGAAAAAATTTGATGACATAGAACAAAGAAGTCACAAAATCATATCCAACAATGTATGGAAAACTTGTGATTATTTAATTAATCAATAGTTTTATCAAGAATACACTGGCCTAGTCTCCAGGTTCTCCAAAGTTCGAATCCTTTCTCTGTAAATTTTCCTCTTTTTATACATTATGAGACAGTTGGTAATCACCAAAACTGTTAAACTACTTAACTATTCTCCTAACTGTCTAAAGTAAAAGTTATTACAGAATATTACATAGAGGGTAAAAGACACCTCATTCTCAAGAAAATAAAATAATAGGAAGTAACATAAATTAGAATGTGATGCTTGTTTGATGTTTGAATCTGTGGCTTGAGTATGCAGTTTGAGTGTTATTCTACAAGCTGTAACCCTGTAGACGTCCTGATGACAGTTAGGTTGTTTTAACACATCAAACTGCAACTTTACAAGAACTCCGTGCGTGGACTTAGGCCCACGTATGTATCAAAAATGTTCTGATTGGCTAAAACATAAAGAAACCCTTATGGCCCACATATATATCAGGAGTTCTCTAATTGGCAGAAACACTAAGAAACCCGACCAATCACCTTTCCTTTGGAGTTTTAGTCATCTGGCTCTAACTTTGGTTATTTTGCTAAAACAATGAAATTGATTAATTTACAAAGAATATAGCTTACCACGGAACTGAAAAGGATTTAGACTTTGGTTCGTAAACTTATCACGTCCGCCTGAGCTGTGCGTGATCACCCTCTGATCAGACATTCAATAAACGGTCTGATTCTTTGGAACTCAACAAAAATTTAAATCTTTTGAACTAAATCTTATCACGTCCACTTTTTCAACGACCCTTTAACTCCCATACAGACTCGATAAGAAATAAAACTACCAGTTAATGGTTTATCGGGTTTGATTTTAAATATAAAACCCGATTACTTTTCGATGCGATATCTGTCGAATCCCGTACCTTTCGATGGATGACTGTGATTGGCCCAGACTTTAGCAGATTAAATTGTATTTCATACATCATCGTGTCTGATTTCCGAAATAAACCCTGTTCTAGTTGACCGTGTGATTACCGTCGGATCTATGGCCTGTTGATCGGACAACCCAGATCTTCTCACGGGTTTCTCACATTCAAAAGCTGTCAATCAAATAAAATAAGTTATTTATTTCAAATTTATGCTTTTCCCTTTATTTTCGCTACAACATAATATTTGATTTTTTTTATTTTTTGTAATAAAACCGAAAATAAAATTAAAAGGACAATGGATGCTACAACGCTGGGTATGCATAGAAAATTTTGAGGGTATATGCGTAGCTTATAATTCCAGAAACATCGATATTTTTGGTTGAAAAAAAAAAACACTAAGTTCTCATGCCCGACAAGGTAACAAATTAAGAATTCTACCATTTTTGTTATCATTATAAATAATGTAACAAAATTATTAAGAATTCTGCCATTTTTTTTATCATTATAAAATTTTAATTGTAACTTTTAATGGAGACAATTCTTGTATAAACATTCTTCGGATCACCTAGTTTTTGAGGATCAACCATTGTTGTGGTCCAAGGAACAGAGGTTGGAAAACAAAATAATATATGAATAAATGAGCCTAAAAATACCTAGAAACGAAAGGGTGGCCGAAGATTTAGAAAAGATGATGTTAAAACGTTCATCAAGACAAGTTAAGGAATTGAGTTTTAGAATTCTGCCATTGTTTCCTCTCATTAGGAAATTTTAATAATGTCATTTATTATTCCAAATAATGATATGATTACATAAAAGTGTAAATTTTTATGATGCCATTTCTTATTCCAAATAATGATATGATTATATAAAAGTGCTTTGTTTTCTCCAATGTTTGAGCTAATTATAGAATCTTAAGCAGTCTATTTTTCTTTTCACATAATTATATTGATGTGTTACATTTTTCCAAGGTTGCAAACAATGTGATGTTTTTGAGGACATTTCAATTGATTTGACATGTTTATTCTCTAGGTTTGGTTATTGGACATTTTAATTAATTTGGAAAGTTTATTTAGTTGAAATTGTAGAGGTTTTTATGGTTTAAATTTTTTTATAGTTATGGTTTTGTTTTCACGTGGGTGATTTCCTTTGCATTACTTTTGGTTTGAGGATCATTTAAAATGATTTGACAAGTTTATTCAGTTGAAATTGTAAAGGGTTTATGAGTCATTTTTATAACTATAGTTTCTCATGTTTATGTTACGATAATGCTACCAACCACTTCTACCATTTACATGACATAATGTAGTCTAAGCCTACTATGCTGAGTAGATTGATTGTATTCTTTTGATTAAATCTTATAGGAATGTTTGAAATGGATAGGTGACTTATATAATCAAGAACTTATAAATGCATAAATTGTTCCTTTGGAAGTATATAATAATAATAGTAGATTATAGAACCATCGAGGTTGGTTAAATTTTATTTGATTAGATTTATCTTATAAGGAAAATCGTGTTAAATTGTGGTAGGATTCATTAGTAAACCATGGCTAGAAGAGGTACAAGAAAGCGTGGGGCAACTAAAGCGTACAACATGGCACCACCACAACAATCGACTCCTACCTCCCCACCCAATGATGGTGAAAACATCATAACACCAAAACAGATACTAGTTGGAGAAGTCTTGAACTTAATGAGATTATTCTAGCACATGTCTGAAGCATTAATCAACCGTTTGGAATGGGAGCATGGAGGACATGTCATACAAAATGAAGTACCCCAAAACACTACAAGAAATGATGTACGTCGCGATTTGGAAAAAGCAAAATTTCTAGAGTTTTGGGGGTCCACCGATGGTCATTCTACAGAAGAATGGTTAGAAAACATGGCTATGTGCTTTACCCTGAGAGATTACACCTCAAATATGAAGGCCAAGATGGGTATATTCTAGCTAAAGGGAAACACACTACTTATGTGGAAGACATTATTAACCCAATTGGGGATTGATATATCAAAAGTAACTTTACCGGGAGCTGCCCCTCCCATTCTTGAATGTTGTTTGCAATTTGTTACTCGGTTTAATTGCATATGAATGTTAAGAATGGTTTATGAAGAATTATAAAGATTAACGCTTTTACATGGTTATGAGATAACAGTTAAAGTATGTTAATGTCGGTTAAGGCGTAGTCCATATGTGCGGTTATTGAACAAATAATCGTGCACGGTGGTGCCGCACCCACCCAATAAGCAAAAAAAAGATTGGGGGCGTGACAAAGAGAACGTTACCCGTCAGAGGTGTTCCTTGAGAGGCAACTAAATGAATTCAATGCATTAAAGCAAGGGAGTCGCTCACTACCAGAGTATGAGGCACATTTCATGGAATTACTCCGTTATGCCCCTCACTTAAACACAAAAAAGCTCATTGTGAACAAATTTGTGTATGGATTAAATGTTAACATTTGGACCAAGGTTAGAATCTTAATCTCTTGCACCTTTCATGAGGCAGTTCAGCGGGCAATCATTGCAGAGGAGGAGATCATGAGCAGTGGACTTAGTAAGTCAACAAGGCCCACAAGATCATGAGTACCAAGTGGAAACAATATGGAACATAGAAATTTGCAAGGAGATCATGTGCTTAATCATCAAAGGTGGTCAACAAGAAATCAAAGAACATCATATAGGCATCCATATTAGAATTTGCACAGGGTACCTCAACAAACTCAGCAACCACAACCAGACCGGCCTATGTGACAATGCCAAGTCATGCCAACTCAACACCGATCCTCTTTCCAGCAGAGTTCCAGACCAACACCTGGTTTAGTTGGTAGTAGGAGCCAAGCCCCTAAGAGGGGGTGTTGGAATTGTGAGGTCCTCACTACGAGAGGGATTGCCCTCAAAAGACAGGTAATACCAACTCAACTAAGAATGAAACTATGGTGGGGGATTTGGGGAAGGCTCACTGCATCTATGTGGCAGTGAACAATCGCCAAGTCGAACACTAGCCCATTGTGTTGGAAACCTCAATTAATATTGATGGTATGAGTTTTGTCATTTTAATAGATCCAGGAGCTACTAATTCCTTTATTTCTCTAAATGAATTATCAAAGATTAAACATAAATAAATTGCACGATATGAATTTAAACATGTAGAAATGGTATGTGGTATGAAAATAAATGTAGGAAGGATTGTAAAGGATTGTTAGGTGGACCTAGGTGATTGTAAGACCAAGATATCCTTGTACTCTACAATTTTAGGAGTCTATGACGTAGTTATAGGAATGGATTGGTTGGAATGACATGAGGCACTCTTAGACTGCAAAGACAAGATTCTACATTTCACTGATGATGGCGACCAAAGAAAATCATTAAGGGGAAAGAACTAAGGGGTGTCCCTAAGGTTCATCTCCTCCATGCAACTAATGAAATTTAGGCGAAAGGGATGTCAAATGTTCTCAGTGGTAGATCTAAACGATAAAGGTGACTCTAAAAACCTTGATAAACATCCATTTCTTGTTGAATTTAAGGATGTATTTCCCAAAGAACTACTCGGGCTACCCCCAAAAGGGAAATTGCTTTCACTATCAACCTTAAACCAGGCACTGAGCCTATTGCAAAGTCACCCTTTCATATGTCGGCTCTAGAGAAAAAGGAATTGCAGATCCAATTAAAGGAATTGTTGGACTTGGGGTTCATATGACCTAGCATATCTCCATGGGGAGCCCCAGTGATTTTCGTTAAGAAAACGGATGGGTGTTAGTGACTATGCATTGATTACCGCCAGTTGAATAAAGTGACAATAAAAAATCAATTCCCTTTGCCAAGGATATATGAATTGTTTAATCAAATGAGAGGGCGACTGTGTTTTCAAAGATAGATCTGAAGTTGGGATATCATCAATTGAGAATCAAAGAAGAAGATATTCCGAAGACAACCTTTAAAACAAGATTTGGGCATTATGAATTTGTAGTTTTACCCTTTGGACTGATAAATGTCCCGAGTGTTTTCATGAGTATGATGAACGGAATATTTCAGTATTACTTAGACAAGTTTGTACAAGTCTTTATCGATGCCATTTTGATCTACTCAAAGTCCCTAGAAGAGCATGACAAACACTTGAGGATAGTTCTACAATGTCTTAGAGAAAACCAATTATATAGGAAGTTGTCAAAGTGTTCCTTTTACGAAACCAAGATTCATTACCTTGGACACATTACCTCTGGGGATGGTATCACATTAGACCTGGTAAAGATCGAGGCCATCATGGAATGGCCAACACCAACCAATGTTCATGAATTACGAAGTTTCATGGGCATGGCAAGGTATTATCATAGATTTGTCGAAGGGTTTTCAAAGATAGCAAACCCCATTACCGAGCTCCAAAGAAAGAACAAGAAATTCATTTGGACTGAAAAATGTGAAGAGGCGTTCCAAAGGTTAAAGGTGTTATTAACGACAACACCAATTTTGAAGGTGTCAGATATGGAACAAGAATTTTTGGTTTGCACTGATGCCTCCAAGGAAGGAGTGGGTTGTGTGTTGATGCAAGAAGGAAGAGAAATAGCTTATGCATCAAGGAAAATTAGAACCCACAAAGAAAACTACGCAACCCATGATTTAGAAATGGCAGCAATTGTTTATGCACTAAATTTTTGGAGACACTACCTTCTAGGAAGGAAGTTTGATCTTAGGACTGACCATTGTGGGCTACAACACATATTCTCTCAAGACCACTTAAATGAAAGTCAAAGACAATGGTTTGAGATAATTAGTGAATATGATTTTGATATCACTTATATAAAAGGAACGGTAAATAGGGTGGTTGATGCTTTAAGTTGGAGGCCTCAGATATTTTTAGTAATTCCCTTAAAGACAAATTTGAGGGAGAAACTACTTGAATTACAATTTAAAGACACCTGGTATCAGGAGGTTAGCAAAAGTTTGAGGGAGGATGAAATGAGGGTCCCAAAATATGAAGAATACTCCCTTGATAATGATGGGATACTATGATTTCAGGGAAGGATATATGTACCACCTAATGAAGATATATGCCAATTAATCTTAAATGAAGCACATCGTGCATTATGCATGGCACACCCTGGTGTTAAGAAGATGAGTGCGAACCTAAAACCACTCTTCATTTGGAAAGGGATGAAGAAGGACATCGTGAACTTAGTAGCAAGATGCTTAGAGTGTCAACAAGTAAAAGATGAACACATACATCCAGCAGGTTTATTACAACCCCATGAGATACCAAAATCTAGATGGGAAGTTATATCAATGGACTTCATTTTGGGACTACCAATGGCCTCAAGGAGGCATGATTCCATATTTGTAGTGGTGGACACATTGACCAAGAGTGCCCATTTCATACCAGTTAAGACTACATATAAGGCACCAGAAATAGCCAGAGTTTTTATTAATGAGATTATGAGATTGCATGGAGTGCCTAGGAAGTTCATATTTGATAGGGGAGCAATGTTGATAAGAAGGTTTTAGACCAGTTTCCAAGAAGATTTGGGAACCCAGTTGAACTTCGGCACTGCTTATCACCTGGAGACAGATGGGAAGACAGAGAGGACTAATCAAATCCTCGAAGACATGCTTCGGATGTATGTGATGGACCAACAAAAGAGATGGGAGGATTTTTTTACCACTCATGGAATTTTCTTACAATAATAGTTATCAGAGTTCCATCAAGATGGCGCCATTTGAGTTGTTATACGGAAGACCTTGCAGAGCAACTCTCAGTTGGGAATGACTAGAGGACCGAGTATTAATAGGACCAGAGGTGGTGCAAGAGATGGAAGAACAAATGACTATGATTAGGAGGAGGCTAAAAGAAGCACAAGATCAACAAAAGAGCTATGCTGATGCTCATCGGATAGATCGAAGTTATGAAGTGGGGGATAGGGTGTTCCTGAGAGTAAGGCCCCAAAAAATATCTATAAAATCTGGAAAGGAAGAAAAATTGTCTCCACGGTTTGTGGTACCTTTTGAAATCTTTGAAAGGAAAGGGTCGATGGGATATAGGCTTGCCTTACCTCCATCTTTAGTGCGTATGCATGATGTGCTTCATGTTTCTGTTTTGTGTCATTATATTTCAGATCCTTCACATGTTATTGACTTTAGTAATTTGTAGGTTTCAAATGAGGGAACAGTGATGGCCAAACCAATTTTCATACTAGACCAGTGAACTTTGCAGCTTAGACGATGGTTAGTGGATCAGGTTAAGGTCTAGTGGGACAATTATAGTCCTAGTTCAGCTACTTGGGAGGACACCGAGGAGATGCGTCACCATTTTCCTTACCTATTCCAATGATCCAAAATGGATTTTGGATAGACTCCTAAGTCTAAGTGTTCCTCACAGAGGAAAATGAAAGTCCAAGGAAGTTCCTGGAAATAGCCCCATTGTAGAGATCTTTTCCTTCTGAGTCTACTGCAACTTGAATGGGCTAAAATGGACTTAGGATGCAAAAGTTATTTTAGAAAGAAGATGCCCTTTGTTCTTTGGAAAAAGAGGCAAAACCCCTAAAATGGGCAAAAAACCCTGATAAAGGGAAATCACATCGGAGGAGGTCCAAAAGGCAGACTCATGCGGAAGGGGAGAAACCCCCGATTGTTGATCCCCGACATATTGGGTTGGAGGTAGGTTTGTGCATATAACAAAGTTAAGGACTCGGGCCGATGCGACATTGAGATCACCGAAATTGGCAGATTGACATCGACGATGGCATGGGACAAAGGACGGACCCCTGGGCCAATGCAACTTGCGATTGTGATATATCGCATCGCAATGTCGCCTCGCAGGGATGCAAAAGGGGCAATATACATGCGACTAGCGAAGCGAAAGCTGGACCTGATGGGTTTTATAAACCCGGCCTGATAAAATTTGAGTTTCGGTAAAAGGGACTTTCCTATGTATAAGTGCGTTTTGGTGTAAAAATCGAAATACAAGGGAAAGATGCCTGAAGCGATAAAGCTGGACCCGAAGGGGAATTATAGGCGCGATTTATAAAATTTGACTTCCGTAAGTGGGATTTCGAGCGGGCCTCAAGCGGTAAATGGTATTGGGCCTGCTCCGCCTGATCCCATACAATGAACGGTGTGTGGCTTGGCGGAGGAGGAGAGAAACTGCCTTTTCGGGCGGGTAACCTCCGTATCCTTAAGCTGTTCGAAATCGCATGTTGACCGTTGGATCGGAGATCACCCAGATCGACGGTGGAGCTTGTGAAGGTGACCCAAGGCAGACCCGATGCGTTATTAGGACGATTTCGATATAATTTGAAGTCCGATAAAAAGGATTTGTGAGGTTTTTGAATGTTTTCCTGTGTATTTGGGATCTTGCCCAATAGGTTAATGCAATGCAATATAACGCCTAATGGCAAACCTTATAGGGATTTTAGTGGTGATTGAATGGGATTTCAAGTCTGAAAATCATGCCCGATAGTGTATTTTGTAGACATTCTCTATCTAATGGGATTTTCTCAATTTTTGGGTTTTTGCCTATGAGAAGGCCCTGAAACCTCTGTAACCACTCCTGATCATCTTGCCATGCTGCAAGTAGGCGTTTTTACAGGCAATGATGCATTTTGAAGCTACAGAGCCATAGAGCTAGATGGTTAATCTAACTGACAGGGAGCAGAGAAGCTGCAAAGCCAGAGAGGGATAATGAATCACAGAGAAATGACTGAGGTAGCCAAAAAGCTAGAAAAGTACCTCAAAGGAGGCAGATAGCTCAATTGAGGGCATGACAGAAGCAAGGGAGCGAAAAGCTAATGCACGGAGCAGCTGAGGGAGTCACTTGGAGGTAAAGTGAAAATCCAGAGCGCTGTAAGTTGCAGAAAGGCAAAGCCAGAGCCAAAGAAGCCAGAGCCGAAGAGCCAGAGCCAGAGCCGAGAGTCAGAGCCGAGAGCCAAGAGCCAGAGCCAGAGCTGAGAGCCAAGAGCCAGAGTTAGAGCCAAAGCCAGAGCTGAGAGCCAGAAAGCCGAAGAGCTTCAAGAGCCAGGGGATAAAATGGTGTTCTAAGCCCACTAAGTTCTGTGTAAAGCAGTGGAGTTGAGTGTGGAACTTGTAAAAGAACTGCTTCCATAATTCCAGAGAGCCTAGTTGAGTTGACTAGAGCTCAAGGAGATGTAGCCCAAGAGTTTTGGGTGAACTCCATATTAAATTGTTGTCTTATGTGTTTGTTTATTGTTGCATTATTTACTGTTATATGTATTTACATATCAGCAAATCAATTTACAACACATAAACAATTTAAAACAGATATAAACATACACCTATATTTTCAGGCATATTATCAATTCCGCATTGGTTAATTAATAAGACTTGGGAATATTTAAATCTTTGGAAGTGGGAGAGGTTCTTGTAAATTAGACAAGAAGCCTAAGTGCCCCATTTTCAGATCAGGTGGTACCAGAGCTTGAGATTGATTAACCCCACCTTCAAAGAAGGTTATATCAGAATTCTTGATTGACTGAGCAAAGATTGCTTGTCTAAAAGGTGTTTGGGTAGTCAAGGATTGATTGTCATATTGATGTATGCTTGTTTGCAGATTGACTATTTTCTGAGTTTGCAGAGGTAAAAAGGAAAGTTATTGATAGCTCGGTCCAAGAAGGACAAGAAGGAAGAAGGGCTGAAGGAATTCTTCTATCCCAAAGGACCTCAAGGCAATCCTTAAAGCACAATAGGTTTGTTCTAAAAGGTTGCTTAAATAAGCTCTTTATTAATCTTGTTTGAAGTTCTTTTGTTCATTGGCATAATGACAACTTCTACAAGTGTATCCTCAAATTCCTCCTTCATCACAAGACTCTTTGATGAAGACATAAATCAAGACTTGTTCATTATGATGGCAAGGTGAGAGAAATGTATGAGGATGGAAGGAAGAGCAGCATACTTAGAGAGAGAGTAGTTGAATTCCATGAAGGAAGAGAAGCAATTTCTTTCTGATAAATTGCAAGAAATGGAGAGGCAACTTCATATTGCAAATATGAACTTGAAAATGATGCATGAGTTGGAGTCACAACTCTATGTTGCCAAAGAAGCCTTGGTCAAGTATTAGCCTGAAGAAGAGGTAAACCATTCCAATTTGTCTTCAAATTCCTATAAGAATGCTTATATTGGTTCTTTTGAAAAACATACTAGAGGCATAGGTTCCAAGCTAATGTCCAAGATGGGCTATGAAGGAAAGGGCTTGGGAAACCATGCACAAGGTATTGTTGAACCAATAATGGTTGAGGAAAGGCCTAAGTATTTGGGTCTTGGCTATGGACATCCTTATGGAGAGAGTTCCAAAGCTACCATGAAGGCCATTGAAATAGTTCCAAGAAGGAGTTTCATTGCAAGTCCTCTACCTCAGAAGTGTGAAGATTTTTTTCAGGAGGAATGCACTAGCTTGAAACATCATTTGCAGGATGCAGGTGTTCAGAAGCACACACTTGAACCAGAGAGTTGTGGAAACTCCAACAACCTTGAAGAGATTGATGGTGTTCCAAAGGAAGCCACTTCTTCACTTGCTTCACCTCCTCATGAAGGCAATAAAGGTGAAAGAGAAAGGTATAAATCTGGTTCTAAGCATCTTCCTTTTGATTTTGTAAAGCATGGTAAATTTCCATGTGAGCATGGGAAAAGAATTGCATGTTCCTTTTGTGGTTTGGATAACCATCATGTTTCTAGATGTTGGAAGAGAATGGCCACATACATGAATCTTTTGAAGGAAAAGAATCAAAAAGCCAAAGGTACATTGGACAAGGCAAATCATGCTATCAAGAGGATGCACATGTGTTGCACTTACTGCCATAAGCAAGGGCATCTTACTGAAAGGTGTTGGACTCTGAATCCAACAATGCTTCCACAAAAGTTGAAGAAGGTGGAAAGAGAAGATGGCAGAAATGGAAAGGAAGTTTCCATGAATGATGTGTCTCAGGATGATTCACATGTTGATGCTGATGTGTAGACAAAGGAAAGACCTTTGAACTGGATTGGTAAGAAATGGTTAGAGTTCTTTTCCAATTAAGGATTGCATATCTATTGATGCATCTATTTGCATTTCTTTGTTGATGAGATGCAAGTTGCAAGTTTCTACCAAGATGGTGAATGGAAAAGTTAAGTAGGAGGCTCACTTTGTTGCTGCAACATTATATTTCATTTTAGCTTTGAAAGTACAATGTGCTTAAGTGAAAGTTGAAGGATGAAATGAATGCATAAGCATGATGTGCATGAGCACAGGGATGTTATGTTTTCCTTGTATTTGAACATGTATGGTTAATTAACTTGAAGGGTTGATTGCTTTGTTGTAACATGCATGTAATGTTGACTTAAGGAAAGTTGACTTGGTCTCCAAGATGGAGATAGTGATGAAATGTTTCATCTTTTGAAAAGAGTCCTAATGGTCTTTTTCTACATGCTTGACTTGAAGGGTCATTTGTTTTAAAGACATGTTTTGTGGGCTTGTTGTCTAATCCGTCATTTGTATGTAGATGTAAGACATGGAGGTGTTCACAAGATGTGAAATCTATTTCTTTTGTTGAAGTAAGAGTTTAGTCCATCCAGTTGTTGTCTGTATTTCTGTTGTTGTTGACAGCTTTTCAAATGGGTACAAATGAAAATTTTGTGGAGCAGGGGTACTTCACATTTGTTTGAGCCACCTTGGATCAATGATCAAGGCAAAGAAGTTCAAACTACCTTCTGTGACCATTTCAGCAGGAGTTCTACAGGAAGGCAAGGAGGAAGACAGTTCTTCCCAGGAGGACTAGTATATCCAAGAAGGAAAGTGGTCAAAGGCTTTGGCTCAGAGGCACTATGCAAGGAAAGTGTATGGAGGCTGAAAGAAGAGGGTGTTGTTACTCTCAGGTACTGTTTAGATCAGTATATCAGTCATTTGGAAACCAAAAGTTCTTTTAGTGGGAAGGCATGATCCAAAATGGATTTTGGATAGACTCCTAAGTTTAAGTGTTTCTTACAGAGGAAAATGAAAGTCCAAGGAAGTTCCTGGAAATAGCCCCATTGCAAAATCTTTTCCTTCTGAATCTACTGCAACTTGAATGGGCTAAAATGGACTTAGGATGAAG
>APFE031726057.1:62628-100376 GCA_000404065.3 Pinus taeda | reverse complement strand
TTGTGAGGTGAGGAAAATATTAGTTTTAAATAAAAAATTAAAGTAAATAATTTTGGGTGACCCTTGATGAGAGAATGACACATGGGTAGGTGAATAATCAAGCTATTAAATAAAAAAAAAGAAATATTATAATTATGCATGACATGCCAAGTGTCATCTATGAGAACTCTTATAAAAGAAGGGGCAAGCCATGGTAGAGGGGACTTTTTGGGGAACCCTATTGTTGGATGGATGATATGATGTCAAAGAAGTGACTACGAAGCTATAATGAGTTTGGTGAGGTAGAGGATTTATTTTTAGAGAGGGGACTCTTGAGTTAAGGTTGCTCTCCTCTGCCAGCTAGATTCTTCTTCCATTGTACAGCCCCATTACAGCTCGGGGGTCCCCGGGGAAGAAGAGTACCCAAGGAGTAGGCTGGGAGGTTAACTGGTGGGTCTCGTTTTCGGATCGAATGCGTCATCATACACTCGTGGAAGTGACCGGCAATAAGGAAATACCAGCGACAACAGAGCAAGCGGAGTCTCGCCTCTCTGGTGTACGGTACATGTGTATTTCGTTACTACTTGACCTTAGATTAAAAGTATATAAATGTGGTGTTATGTTCCTGAAATGAGCATCAGTGATGTGTGTGTTGATTGAATTGAAATCTCAATGTGTTTATTTTCTGGTTGTAATTGCTGTGTATTAAAAAAAAAAATAAAAAATTTGCATAGTTCTTACAGTTTCCATTGATGTTTTGATGATGATAGTCATGATAAAGGTGTCCCGTATATTACCTACTTGCATTAGTTCTGGTTCACAATGAACAATGATGCAAATGACTAGGTGATGTTAATGATGCTATTATGACAATGACTAACACCGAGAAACCTTGTTACTGATGATTACTGAGTATGGCAAGAAACCACCATAGGCACTCGCATATGACGAATTGACGACAGTTGGTTTGATGAAAAATTATATTATTTTATATTTGAAATTCTAAGTTAATTTTGAAACTTGCTATAGATGTTTATCTATATTATGATGAGATGTTAGTGGTTGCAGGCACAAATTAGTTTCTTGTCCAAATGACTCACATATGGGTGATGGGGTTGTACAAATTAGATGGAACTACATGGGAGGAGTGGGACAATGTTCCTGATCTCATCCACTAGCACTCCCATCGTGACTTAGGTTGGAAAGGTTGAAACACCTTCGCCTTGAATATCATGATGTCATGAGAGTAGGTCCCAAAGTTGGGTCGCTCATGAGGATTTTACTCAGGGGCATGCATCAAAGTGGATTCCTTGATCCCCGACACCATTGGTCTCACTATAGCATGCAACATAAGAGATGATAGTGATCTTTGTCGGTGCACCTATACTTTCCCCTCGTAGCCATTGAATGCTTGAAGGGAAAGTGGTGTGGCACCTTTGGAACTTCAAGGGAATTTCTTGAAAGGCACGACCAATTTGGCACCCTTGACATCACAAATAAACTATTAGGCGTGGAACCCTTGGAACTTCAAGGGAAGTTCTTGAAGGGCATGACCAAACTTGGCACCCTTGGAATCAATAAAAATAAATAAATAAATAAATATAATCAAGATATGAAAACCATGTAAATTCACATCAAATGGTAAATGATGAGTAGAACCGAGGTAATTAAATCAAGAATAAAACTTGGGTTAAGGGAATCATAGGGAGAAATAAAATAATTTACTTTAAAAACTCTACCATTCCCATGTTGGAAAATTTTAGGTAGACAATGTAATTTAATTAGGTAAAAAAGGGAAAGAAGGACATAAATGTAAGGATAATTATTAATCTTAAAATAGTTAAACCTAATTAAGAGAAGATGATGGTGAATTAAAATATGATTAACAAATTAAATTTAGAGAACCTCCATGTGGCAACAACCAACAAAAGAATATTCATCTAAGAGATAACTTGAATTAAATTAGGGAGTAGATAGGGGATCAAATCTTGACTTATCAATTGACTTTAGTAATGAACACAAATTAAGGAGTAATAAGGGGGATCAAGAGACAACTAGGAGAAGAAATAAGAATCTTGTTGAAGTGAGAAAAATATTATTTTTAGAATGAAATTTAAGTAAATAATTTTGGAGACCCTTGATGAACGAGTGACACATGGGTGGGTGAATAATCAAACTATTGAATTATAAAAAATAATTAATTATGCATAACATGCCAAGTGTCACCTATGAGGACTTCTATAAAAGAATGGGCAAGCCATGGGAGAAAAGACGTTTTACCCTATTGTTGGATGGATGAGACTATGTTAGAGTAGTGATGGCGAACTATAGTGAGTTTGGTGAGGTAGAGGACTTTAGAGAGGGGACCTTAGAGCCAAAGAGTGCTCTCCTCTACCAGCTATTTCATTCCTCCATTATACAACTACATTACAGCTCAGGGGTCTGCGGGGAAGAAGATTACCCAAGGAGTAGGCGGGGAGGTCAACTGGTGGGTCACTGCATTCGGATCAAGCACATCGTCATTCACACTCGGATGTGATCGACAACAAAAGAAGACAAGTAGCGATAAATCAAGCTTGAATCTCATCTTCTAGTGAATGGTACCTATGTGTTACAATATTCTTTTGTATGACTTATTTATGGCTTTAGTTAAATATACATAAATTAGATGATATGTTCAATGAAATGAAATTCAGTGATGTGATAGATAGTGCTTAATAAATTTGAATTCCCATTGTTATCCTTTTGGTTGGTATTTTGATAAGATTATAATATATATATATATATATATAAAATATATAGGGTTGTACCTACAATGCCTATATTGGAGCCGACATGAATCAGTGAATCAATGTGTCTTTTATTCTGGAGCCGACATGAGTTATATATATATATATTGAAGCCGACATAGGATGACTGTGCTTGTCTATTCAGGAGGACTCTTACAAGTGTAACAATACTTCATATACATGGCTCTGAATGAAAACCATGATGCAAGTTGTAATAGATCTGGCATGCAAATATATGAAGATAGAAATATACCCAAGAAATAATAAGGTAGAAATAGATAAATGCTTCTCTTTATTGATCAAACCCTTGAGGTAGGGTAGCACCATACAATCACTCATTAAGGAAGGAGAACACTCCACAAGCCATATGCTTGTCCATACAATATTCCTTGACATCTTTCAATGGGGAGTCTCTAGCCTCTATATAGGCTTCATACATACAATACCATGGGTCATTATCATCATTCACTCAATACCATCTATCTAATACAATGGGCTTATTACATTATTGCTAACTACTTGTGGTCCCTTACATGATAGGTGTTAACCACTTTATTTATTACTATGGCCATCCCATTATCACATTATTCCCTTGGGTACCTCCCTCTGTACCCCATACTATCCCCCCTAGGTATACTACATTCCACCCCCCTTAAACATGTTTCGTCCCCGAAACATAAGAAGAAAAGTGAGCCCTCGATCTAGCTGGTGCCTCGCTCGCTTGAGATGGAAGTTGACCTTGGCGGCTCTTCTGTGTTGGTGTGTTGTGGGTGGATCTTCACCCCTCTATATGTCATGTGGGGGTTGTTGTCCTTGTTGCTGATTTGTTGCCATCTTGTAAGTTGTTTTCTTGCAAGGTGATGTGGGTGGTGATATGCTGAAGTTTTAACCAACGGTGTATCTTTCTTTAATTCACCACCTAATGGAGCCTGATTGGTATCTGGTACATGTTGTGGCGTCTGTTGTTTTTGCTTATCTTCCAATATTACTTCAACCACAGATTCCTCATTTGATGTATCTGTACCTGTAACATTTTCTGCTTCAGCCTCCATGGACTCTACATGTTTTTCTCATACCTGGTTTGATGTTTGTGTTTGGTTGTCAACCATCAAGGGCTCATCATCTGATGTGTTAGTCCCTAGAACATCTTCTGCTTTATCCTCCTTGGACTATACCTATTTATTGATGGAAATATCCTGTAATGTAATTTTCTTCTTTTTATACCAGAGCTTCAAGAATTTCTTCTACACATTAATAGTGATAGTACCCACATATTTCATCCAAGGATATCCAAAAACAACATCCACATTAGCTATCTCTGAAGCATAAAAATTAAAATGCAATACATACTTGTCCATAGAAATCTTCAAATCTTTATAAACTTGCACCTCCTCATTATTAACCTGTGTGTGCTTTATTTCTTTTGCTGGAACTTGAATTTTTTTTGCCAAATTGACATTTGTAAGATTTTGCTTGCAACTAGGATTTATAGACACAATGATCTTCTCCTTCTGAATGTATCCATGAACCTGTAATAAGCAGATACCAGTAGAAAATAACCCCACATGTTTCGCATTATCTTTTTTTCTAGCATGAGACCATCTGTCTAAAACGAATTTTTCAAATTCTTCATCGGGCAGGTTGAAACACTTCTTTCTATTAAGTAATTTCCACCATGTGGCCACCTCATCTTTAAAATTAGCTACTACGAAAAATTTCCAATGTGCCAACCATAATGACTTTTGTCTTTCTAGGAATTATTCAATAGTAGGACCATCATCTTTTCCTGTAAAAAAATTCTTGTTAGAAGCCATGAAGAGGATTTTGAAAAAAGAATCACTTACTTGGTGAAAATTTAAAATGGCCACAGTTTAGTCAATATCGCTCTGCATCCCTATTATGACCTCTTTTCAGAAATGGAAAGACCATTTTGCAGCTTCTCATGTGATAGAAATCCCGATCTAGGCACTGGAATTTCAGATTCACGCTGCGACTGTCCCGCCATCACAAACATTTCTAAACAAATAACTGATTTTAAATCAACACTATCTTCCTCATCCAAACTTTGATTTGACTGATTTTTTTTTTGAAATTGGGTATTTGTTTGCAAAGAACCCAAATCTGCAATTATATTATGCAAATGTTGCCCCAAAATGTACAGATCTAATTTGCAAACTCGTTGCCTCGAAAAATGTTCGCAACACAGCTAAATTTTAAATCAGCAATATCTGTAGTGCCCCACTCTAGTCGAATGACAGTGATATGCCATTGATATTTAGTTAGCCCTAAGGCCCACACGTTATTCTTGAGGACCTCAGGTTGAGGATTCAGACACATGACTCTATTATTAGTGGTTGTGATATTTATGTATGTTCTCCATTGATATTATGATGATTGTAGCATTAATGGTTATGCATGTTCCCTATTGATATTATGAGGATCGTAACATAAATGGTTATGTTTGGTTTCTATTGAATTTATGACGATGATGACAGTAAAGGATATGTATGCCCTCTATTGATGTTATGATGATGATAACCATGATGATGTGTCCCCTATGTTACCTACTTGCATTAGTTCTGGTTCATAATGAACAATGATGTGAATGACTAAGTGATGTTGATGATGTTATTATAACAATGACTAACACCAAGAAACCTTGTTATTGATGATTATTGAGTATGGTAGGAAACCACTAGAAGCGCTCGCATATGATGAGTTGATGACACCTGGTTTGATGAAAAATGTATACTATTCTATCTTTGAAATTCTAAGCCAATTGTGAAACCTGCTATATATGTTTATCTGTATTTTGATGATATGTTATTGGTTGTAGGCATAAATTTGTTTCTTGGACGAATGACTCACATATGGGTGATGGGATTGTACAATTGGATGGAACTGCATGGGAGGGGTGGGGTAGTGTCCCTAATCTCACTCATTAGCACTCCCGTCGTGACTTGGGTTGGAAAGATTGAAACACCTTCGCCTTGAAGATCATGATGTCATAAGGGCAGGTCCCAAAGTTAGGTCACTCATGAAGATTTTATCGGGGGCGCGCATCAAGGCGGATTCCTTGATCCCTAACACCATTAGTCTCACTATAGAAAGCAACATAAGAGATAATAGTGGTCTTTGTCGTTGCACCTATACTTTCCCCTCGTAGCCATTGAATGTTTGAAGGGCAAGTGGTGTGGCACCCTTGAAACTTCAAGGGAATTTCTTGAAGGGCACAACCAACTTGGGACCCTTCGCATCATAAATAAACTGTTAGGTGCGACACCCTTGGAACTTCAAGGGAAGTTCTTGAAGGGCACGACCAAACTTGGCACCCTTGGAATCATTAAAAATAAACAAATTAATAAATGTAATCAAGATATGAAAACTAGGTAAATTCACATCAAAAGTAAATGATGTTAGAAACCGAGATAATTAAATAAAGAATAAAACTTGGGTTAAGAGGATCTTAGGAAGAAATAAAATATTTTACCTTAAATACTATGCTCTTCCCTTGTTGGAAAATATTAGGTAAATAATGTAGTTTAATTAGGTAAAACGGGGAAAGGGAGACATAAATGTAAGGATAAATATTAATCCTAAAATAGTTAAACCTAATTAGAAGAATATGATGGTGAATTAAAATAAGATTAATAAATTAAATTTTAGAGAAATTTAGAGAACCTCCATGTGGCAACAACCAACATAAGAATATCCATCTAAGAGATAACTTGAGTTAAATTAGGGAGTAGATAGGGGATCAAATCTTGATTTATCAATTGACTTTAGTAATGAACACAAATTAAGGAGTAAAAAGGGGGATCAAGAGACAACTAAGAGAATAAATAGGAATCTTGTTGAGGTGAGGAAAAATATTAGTTTTAATTTAAAATTTAAGTAAATAATTCTGGAGACCCTTGATGAGAGAGTAACACATGGGTGGGTGAATAGTTAAGCTATTGAATTATAAAAAATAATTAATTATGCATGAAATTCCAAGTGTCACCTATGAGGACTCCTATAAAAGAAGGGGCAGCCCATGGGAGAAAATAATATTTTTTTTACACTATTGTTGGATGGAGGAGACTATGCCAGAGTAATGACTACGAGCTATAGTGAGTTTAATGAGGTAGAGGACTTTAGAGAGAGGACTCTTGAGCCAAGGAGTGCTCTCCTCTACTAGCTAATTACATTCCTCCATTGTACAACCCCATTGCAGCTCGAGGGTCCGCGGGGAAGGGGAGTACCCAAGGAGTAGGCTGGGAGGTCAATTGGTGGGTCATTGCATTCGGATTAAGCATATCGACATTCACACTTGGAGACGACCGACAATGAAAGAGGGCAAGTAGTGGCAAGTCAAGTTTGAATCTCGTCTTCTGGTGAATGGTACCTATGTTGTTGTAGTATTCTTTTGTATGCCTTTATTATGGTTTTAGCTAATAACATGTAAACTAGATCATATGTTCAATAAAGTGAAATTCAGGAAAGTTTTATATAATGCTTAATGATTTTTAGTTCCCAATGCTATTTTATTATGGTTATATTTTTAGTATTTAAAAAAAAAATTATAGGGTTGGTCCTTACATTTGGTATCAGAGCTATGTTGAACCCTTGTGACCTATGGGCCCATGCATGCATGACTAGTTTTTTAAATATGTACTACACTCTACCCTAAAATTGTGTATGGTGACCTCTTAAGGCTCTCCCTAATAAGTTGCAAATTTATTTTTGGTGAAAGAGAAAATCAAAAACAAAAATGAATATTTAATAAAATACAGATCTCTTAAAAAAAAAAAATTTCCTATTCATTCCAATGGTATGCTGCAATTCAGGTTTTTTTCTCATGGGTTGGGTTTGAAGAATTGGATAATCTTGCTATCCCCCTTAACTGCAAGGTTTATTTAGTTATTTATTTATTTTTTAAATTTGGTTTGAAATGAAATGCCAAGAGCCCACAACGTTGTTCCTGGATTTCCAGCTCTATTTCAAGGTTGTATGTTGCCTTGTGGTGCCATGGAGGATTTGAAACTGGGTGTTGGCTGCATTATGAAGATTGGGCCATTTCTATAACTACCCACTAAAAACGTTAGAACAAATTTATAATAGCCATCCAGAGAGGGCAAACCAAAGGAACACCAATGTAGCAACATTTCTGCGCAAATGTGTGCTTAAAAATTGGTTTGAGTTCTGTTGCACTTAATTAGTGATTGACATGTACATCAATAATACTTCAAACTTTTAGGGTGACAAATAAACACATTTTGGCAGATGTAATAATTTTCTGTGTTGTCAAATTGCAACCCAGAGATGCAGGTTTGTGTTACTTGTGTTACTAAAATATTTAATCAGTGTACTGTCAATTTGATCAACGGTGAAGAAATCATATCAGGGTCTCAGCATGTCCATAAGCCAGAGTTTTTAACCAAAAGATCAAAGGAGTGTGGAATTGACGTTAATACAATCTCAACATATATAGATTCCTTCAGGTTTGTTTATTTTCTGATTAGCTTAGAAGATTTTATTCCTAATTTTGTTTTAAAATGTATTGAGCTAATGCTCTGAAGTTTGTAAGAGCCAAATTAGCTCCATTTCTTCTACACCCCAGCAATTGAAAATTGTATTTGTACCTTGAAATTGAAAATTGTGTTTGTATCCTGAAAATTGGTTCAATTCCCTTTTGTACCCACGCAATTCACCATACTTTGTTACGCATAGTCTTCTCTACGTAGATCTGGAGTCGTATGCAAAAAACTCCATGCTATGGTAGTCCTCACACTCCAACATTCCAAATCAGAATTAATTTTGGCTCCTTCTCACTGCATTAATTCCCATCGAATCAACAAGACATCTTCTTTCCTGCTCATAGTAGCCATTGTCCAATTCATATTATTACCCCATTAGAATACTCAATTTCTTCAGCACCGGTCATTGGGAAAACTCTCCAAATGCTTCATTAAACTCAATGCAGACTCACAGTTACCTTATGCCCAGAACTAATTAAGAGATTAATACTCTAAGCTTGATCTCTCATGCTAGGAATTCACCTCCAAGCAATATTTTTGAGTTCTGTTGAGGTCAAATTCTGTCCTTTCATTCTATTTTTCGATTGAAATTACTCCTTTAAGATTTCCGAAGGCTCCTCGATTTCATCACGTTGTCACTTTTCCATAGGAAACCGCTTGTGCTACTCTCGGGTTGTCGAGTTTCGTTCCTGCATTCTTTTCTCTCGAATCCTACATCATTTGGACTCTTAAATGAATCATTCTGATGCCATGCATATCGTGTGTGGAAAACTGATAGATTTCATTTCCAACTGACAATAGTTGTTTCTTATCTCATGGCATGGCTTATTGGGCAAATAAGAAATCATGCCATGAAAATCGTGCAAATAGAAAATAAATTGAATCAATTTCACCCTTAGAAATCTATAATTATTAATTAACTATGCCAACAATGCTTTGCATCTGAGATTTGGGCGAGATTTTTGACGTAAATTGATTTGATTGATTTTCGAGATCTAAGAGTAATTATTTGACATAAATTGATTCAATTGAAGATTCAAATTTCTGGGTGTTTTGGCACTTAAGGTGTGGATTTCCTCAGTTATCCCAATCAGGATACACCCACTTGATAAGGTTTGGTGGAGATTCTTTTTGCGGTGCAATAATGTTGTCGCACATCAAGATTGATTTGAACATTTTTGTAGTCAAATTGATGTTTGTCATAGTCTTATCCTCCAATGCCCAAGATTTGTTCTTAGTGTAGTGATGTAACACTAGCAACTCGGGAGAAATTTCCCTAAAAAGGTATTGAACCCCGACAATGGTGTTTTCCCAATTTGGTATGCACCACAAAATCCCGCTAGAAAAATTTGATGAAAACATGGTTCTCGATCACCACCTCATAGAAGTAACGAGAGTGGACCAGAAAATCCCAAAACTGCTAATGCTAGAGCTTATGACGAGGTATCTGGTATAAATACTCCTTTCAGTGCTTTCTCTGAAATAAAGAAATACTTATTGCTCACAGATAAGAAACCGCTAGTGTTTACCTTTTTTCACACAAAATGTAACTCTCTCTAGACTTTTAGGTTTTGCTTGTTTCTATTCTCAATGTTAATAGAGTTGCAATTTGTTTTTCAAGGCAAAACCAAAGGAAAAAATGAAGTTGTAACTTTTGAAATCCCACTTTTCAAGCAATCTTCGTAAAAGTTGTATAGATTTTGCTTTGAACTCTTGCTATTTTCCCTGTATCTTCAAGTCCCTAACAACAATGACAATACTAATATTCATCTGAATATTACGCTTTGTGCTAAGTGGATCTATTTGTTTCTCTTTCTCAAAATGATCAATATAATATCGGTTTCATGTTCTCTAAGTACACATTCATTTTAGCCAGTTTAATTATTTTTCTAAAGGTAAATGAAACTTTTTAATGAGACAATGGGCTTTGGAATTTGAGAAATTGTTTTCCTTGCTCGCTTGGAAGTATTTCCCTCATTGCGTCACATGCATTGTACCGAATTATTAGTTCCAATTCTTAATTTGTATGTCTTTTGAGATTCTGAGGAATATAAGTTGTTGATTTTTGTACAACGCTGACATAACTAGATGCTTTTGAAATGCATTCAGTCAATCATTATATTCATTCGTTGGAAATGGCACTTTCAATTTTTATTAAACAGGAAATGAGGCACACAGGTTTTAGAAATGATGCTTTCAAGTTTTATTAAACAGGAAATGAGGCACACACTAAAAAAAACAATTACCATAGAATTAAAATATATTGATAAAAAAAACATCGTATAGTATGGTTACACAACCAATATTCTCGTGATATATTTGAGTTTGGAAAATGATTATTACAAAATAATTGAGTTAAGAGACAAGTAATAGGAAGATTATTTTTAGAAGAGGAGGAATGACCTATTATAGGGTTTTGTGAACCCAACGTTTCGGACTACCAAGTGAGTCCATCATTAGGGGATGCGTCAATAGATATTAATGATTTATCCATGAGCTCTATGTAGTAGCTGTAGATAATCTTAATTTCTCGAATTCTGATGCGCTGTCCATCATGTCCCTTCCATGGTAGGACTTGATATTGTTAAATAATGAATCCATATAGGTGAGGATAGTTTTAGAAGAGGAGGAATGACCTATTATAGAGTTTTGTGAACCCAACGTTTCAAACTACCAAGTGAGTCTATCATCAGGGGATGCGTCAATAGATATTCTCAGATATTAATGATTTATCCATGAGCTCTATTTAGTAGCTCTAGATAATCTTAATTTCTTGAATTCTGATGCGTTGTCCATCATGTCCCTTCCATGGTAGGACTTGATGTTGTTAAATAATGAATCCATACAGGTGAGTATAATTTTGGAAGATAGATATTCTTAGATATTAATGATTTATCCATGAGCTCTATTTAGTAGCTCTGGATTATTGCCTTTCCATGTAGACCTTAAGACATATAATTAAAAAAGGGGTCAATATCATCAAGCTTAGCATCATCGTACATTTGTTAGCCCTTCTCATTCAACATTACAAATCCTATAAAGTTTACTTTTGTGTTCCAAAGGTCCTTATTCATTTCATAAACTCTATCTTTCACTTGCATTTCCTATGTTGTCCTTTTCTAAACGACATAATTAATTCCAATTCCCTACAGAGTAAACTGATTGATAATTAGTGATTTCAACTCATGTTAGATCACAAATTTCAAACACAGGTACATGCTTATTGTAATCTTTATATTTCGATTTGTTTGTTAATGTATTGAGTTTGGTCTTTATTGTCTAGAAATAAACGTTATTACTATTAATATGTTCAGAAAAAAGAAAAGTGTAGAAATTATTAAAAGATACGATAATTTATGTATGGTTTATAATTTAAAATTTTATTTTATAGCATTTTTCAAGGAATTTTAATTTATATTTTAAAATATGATAGAAGGTCACTATATTTTTAGTCCTTGTTTTAAAGGAAGTTGAGATTATTGTAAAGGGTCTTTTATTTTCTCCTATTAAGAGATTATTTTATATATTCTTGCAAAGTGAGATGCTATTGTCATCTTACTCGGCCTAATATGTTGGGACCTAAATGCAAAATAGTTTGTTGTAGCTTCGCAACTTTAAATTCCAGCAATAAAAATTATTGAATTAATGGCGTACTAATTTAGATAATAGCTATAATAATTCCATACACTCCTCCATTAATGTGCAATATATGGAATATTTGTAACAATTACTGGACATCTTATTTTACAACTTGATTAGGAAATTCATAATCAAAATGCATTAATGACTCTTTAGTACTATTACATATTTCAATTCCTCACAAAGTCTTTCCTATCTATTAGCATTCAGCAGTCAATTTCAGATTATTTCCTGCAAGCAACAGGAAGTTTCAAATGCACAAACACAAACAGATGAATCTCCATACCAATATTTAAGAATGAGCACTGCTATAAGATAACCATTAACTTCATATTGTAGCTTTTGTAACAATTCATGGTTTATCTAGTTCAACTGTAATGTTGCTAACATACTAGAATTAGTTTCAATATCAGTATGATAGGCTACTAAAGATTTGTATAGCGAAATGAATTTCAATCTTTCAGTACCAGTAGAAATCAGAGAATTGGAATCCAAAATACACCACCAAAACCTTTGGAAAAAAAAAAATATCCTTCAAATACTCCAAAGGCAACATCGAGTTTCTAGTAGAAGAGCATGAATAACACTTAAGGATAGTTCTACAATGTCTTAGAGAAAACCAATTATACATGAAGTTGCCAAAGTGTTCCTTTTACCAAACCAAGATTCATTATCTTGGGCTCATTATCTCTGGGTATGGTATCGCAGTAGACTCGATAAAGATCGAGGCCATCATGGAATGGCCAACACCAACCAATGTTCATGAAATGTGAAGTTTCATGGGCATGGAAGAGTATTATTGTAGATTTGTTGAAGGGTTTTCGAAGATAGCAAGCCCCATTACTGAGCTCCAAAGAAAGAACAAGAAATTCATTTGGACTGAAAAATGTGAAGAGGCATTCCAAAGGTTAAAGGTGTTATTAACGACAACACCAATTTTGAAGGTGCCAAATATGGAACAAGAATTTTTGGTTTGAACTGATGCCTCTAAGGAAGGGCTGGGTTGTGTGTTGATGCAAGAAGGAAGAGTAATAGCTTATGCATCAAGAAAACATAGAACCCACGAAGAAAACTATGCAACCCATGATCTAGAAATGGCAGCAATTGATTATGCACTAAAGATTTGGAGACCCTACCTTCAAGGAAGGAAGTTTGACCTTAGGACTGACCATTGTGGGCTACAATACATATTTTCTCAAGACCACTTAAATGCAAGACAAAGACGATGGTTTGAGCTAACTAGTGAATATGATTTTGATATCACTTACATAAAAAGAACGGTAAATAGGGTGGTTGATGCTTTAAGTAGGAGGCCTTGGATAATTTTAGTGATTCCCTTAAAGACAAATTTGAGAGAGAAACTACTTGATTTACAATTTAAAGACACTTAGTGTCACGAGGTTAGCAAAAGTTTGAGGGAGGATGAAATGAGGGTCCCAAAATATGAAGAATAATCCCTTGATAATGATGGAATAATACAATTTCAGGGAAGGATATATGTACCAACGAATGAAGAAATATGCCAGTTAATCTTGAATGAAGCACATCGCGCCGTATACATGGTGCACCCCAGTGTTAAGAAGATAAGTGTGGACCTGAAACCACTCTTCTTTTGGAAAGGGTTAAAGAAGGATATTGTGAACTTGGTAGCAAGATACTTAGAGTGTCAATGAGTAAAAGCGGAACACCGACATCCAACACGGTTATTGCAACCCCATGAGATACCAAAATCTAAATGGGAAGTTATATCAATGGACTTCATTATAGGACTACCAATGACCTCAAGAAGACATGATTCCATATTTGTAGTGGTGGACACGTTGACGAAGAATGCCCATTTCATACCAGTTAAGACTACATATAGGGCACCAAAAATAGCTAGAGTTTTTATTGATGAGATTATGAGATTGCATGGAGTGCCTAGGAAGATCATATTCGATAGTGGATCAGTGTTTACAAGAAGTTTTTGGACCAGTTTCCAAGAAGACTTGGGAACCCAGTTGAACTTCAGCATTGTTATCACCCCGAGACAGATAGGCAAACATAAAGGACTAATCAAATCCTCGAAGGCATGCTTCAGATGTATGTGATGGATCAACAAAAGAGATGGGAGGAACTTTTACCCCTCGTGGAATTTTCTTATAATAATAGTTATTAGAGTTACATCAAGATGGCGCCATTTGAGTTCTTATATGGAAGACCTTGCAGAACACCTCTCATTTGGGACCGACTAGAGGACTGAGTATTAATAAGACCAGAAGTGGTGCAAGGGATGGAAGAACAAATGACTATGATTAGGAGAAGGCTAAAAGAAGCACAAGATCGACCAAAAAAGCAATGTTGTTGTTCATCGGATAGACCGAAGTTATGAAGTGGGAGATAGGGTGTTCCTGAGAGTAAGGGCCCCCCATCCTACAAACAAAAAAAAAACCTATAAAATTTGGAAAGGGAGAAAAATTGTCTCCACGGTTTGTGGGACCTTTTGAAATCTTAGAAAGGAAAGGGCCAGTAGCATATAAGCTTGCCTTACCTCCATTTTTAGCACATATGCATGATGTGTTTCATATTTTTGTTTTGCATCATTATATTTCAGATCTTTCTCATGTTATTGACTTGGTCATTTGCATGTTTCGGATGAGGGACCAGTAATGGTCGAACTAGTTCACATACTGAACCAACGAACTTTGTAGCTTAGACGATGGTTAGTGGACTAGGTTAAGGTCTAGTGGGACAACTATAGTCCCAGTTTAGCTACTTAGGAGGAAGCTGAGGAGATTCGTCACCATTTTCCTTACCTATTCCAAGGACTTCGAGACGAAGTCTATTATTAAGAGGGGGTGTATGTAGTGCCCCACTCTAGTCGAATGACAGTGATATGCCATTAATATTTAGTTAGCCCTAAGGCCCACACATTATTCTTGAGGACCTTAGGTTGAGGGTCCGGACACATGACTCTATTATTACTGGTTGTGATGTTTATGTATGTTCTCCATTGATATTATGATGATTGTAGCATTAATGGTTATGCATGTTCCCTATTGATATTATGAGGATTGTAGCATAAATGGTTATGTTTGGTTTTTATTGAATTTATGATGATGATGGCAGTAAAGGATATGTATGCTCTCTATTGATGTTATGATGATGATAACCATGATGATGTGTCCCCTATGTTACCTACTTGCATTAGTTCTGGTTTACAATGAACAATGATGTGAATGACTAAGTGATGTTGATGATGTTATTATGACAATGACTAACACTGAGAAAACTTGTTATTGATGATTATTGAGTATGGCAGGAAACCACTAGAGGCACTTGCATATGATGATTTGATACACCTGGTTTGATGAAAAATTTATATTATTTTATCTTTGAAATTCTAAGCCAATTTTGAAACCTGCTATATATGCTTATTTGTATTCTGATGATATGTTTGTGCTTGCATGCACAGATTTGTTGCTTGGCTGAATGACTCACATATGGGTGATGGGGTTGTATAATTGGATGGAATTGCATGAGAGGGTGGGGCAGTGTCCCTGATCTCACCCATTAGCACTCCCGTTGTGACTTGGGCTGGAAAGGTTGCAACAGCTTCGCTTTGAAGATCACGATGCCATGAGGGCAGGTCCCAAAGTTGGGTTGCTCATAAGGATTTTACTAGGGGGGCGCGCATCAAGGCAGATTCCTTGATCCCTAACACCATTAGTCTCACTATAGAAGGCAACATAAGAGATGATAGTGGTCTCTGATTGCACCTATACTTTCCCCTCATAGCCATTAAATGCTTGAAGGGAAAATGGTGTGGCACCCTTGGAACTTCAAGGGAATTTCTTGAAGGGCACGACCAACTTAGCACCCTTGGCATCACAAATAAACTTTTGGGAATGGAACCCTTGGAACTTTAAGGGAAGTTCTTGAATGGCACAACCAAACTTGACACCCTTGGAATCATTAAAAATAAACAAATTAATAAATATAATCAAGATATGAAAACTAGGTAAATTCACATCAAGAGTAAATGATGTTAGAAACCGAAATAATTAAAACAAGAATAAAACTTGGGTTAAGAGGATCATAGGAAGAAATAAAATATTTTACCTTAAAAACCTCGCCCTTCCCATGTTGGAAAATATTAGGTAAATAATGTCGTTTAATTAGGTAAAAAGGGGAAAGAGAAACATAAATGTAAGGATAAATATTAATCCTAAAATAGTTAAACCTAATTAAGAGAAGAGGATGGTGAATTAAAATAAAATTAATAAATTAAATTTTAGATAAATTTAGAGAATCTCCTTGTGGCAACAACCAACATAAGAATATCCATCTAAGAGATAACTTGAGTTAAATTAGGGAGTAGATAGGGGATCAAATCTTGGTTTATCAATTGACTTTAGTAATGAACACAAATTAAGGAGTAAAAAGGGGGATCAAGAGACAACTAGGAGAAGAAATATGAATCTTGTTGAGATGAGGAAAAATATTAGTTTTAATTTAAAATTAAGTAAATAATTTTGGAGATTTTTGATAAGAGAGTGTCACATGGGTGGGTGAATAATCAAACTATTGAATTATAAAAATAATTAATTATGTATGAAATCCCAAGTGTCACCTATGAGGACTCCTATAAAAGAGGGGGCAGGCCATTGGAGAAAAGACTCTTTTTTTACCCTATTGTTGGATGGAGGAGACTATGCCAGAGTAGTGACTACGAGCTATAATGAGTTTGGTGAGGTAGAGGACTTTAGAGAGGGGACTCTTGAGCCAAGGAGTGCTCTCCTCTACTAGCTAATTACTTTCCTCCATTGTACAACCCCATTGCAGCTCGGGGGTCCGTGGGGAAGGAGAGTACCCAAGGAGTAGGCTGGGATGTCAACTGGTGGGTCATTGCATTCAGATTAAGCATTTCGACATTCACACTTGGAGGCGACCGACAATGAAAGAGGGCAAATAGTGGAAAGTCAAGTTTTAATCTCGTCTCCTGGTGAACGGTACCTATGTTGTTATAATATTCTTTTGTATGCCTTCATTATGGTTTTAGCTAATAACATGTAAACTAGATGATATGTTCAATAAAGTGAAATTTAGGAAATTTTTATATAATGCTTAATGATTTTGAATTCCCAACGTTATTTTCTTATGGTTGTATTTTTAGTATTTAAAAAAATAAAAAATTATAGGGTTGGTCCTTACAATATCTCCCTCATCCGGACTCCAATTCGGCCGATTTGTTTTTCAAATTGGGTATTTTTTCGCAAACAACTTAGATCTGCAATTAGATTCTGCAAATTTTGCACTAGAACGTACAAATCTGATCTACAACTTGCCGCTTCGAAAAATGTCTGCAACACAGTTGATTTTTAATTTAGCAATATCTCCCTCATTCGGACTCCGATTTGGTCGATTTTTTTTTTTTTTAATTGGGTTTTTTTTCGCAAACCACCTAGATTTGTAATTAGATTCTGAAAATTTTGCACTAGAATGTATAGGTCTAATCTGCAAATTCGTCGCTCTAAAAAGTTTCTGCAAAATAAAAGAAAATTCTGCTTTGCCCAAAAAAGTGCTCTAATACCACTTGTAATAGATCTGACCTACAAATATATGATAATATAAATATACTCAAAAAATAACAAAATCTGAATATAGATATAAATTTTTCTTTATTGATCAAACCATTAAGGAAGAAGAACATTCCACAAGCCATATGCTTGTTCATACAATAATCCTTGACATCTCTCAATGGGGAGTCTCTAGCCTCTAAATAAGCCTCATACATACAATACCATGGGTGATTACCATGGTTCCCTTAATACTATCTATCTAATACAATGATCTTATTACATTTTTACTAATTACTTGTGTTCCCTTACATGATATGGGTTAACCACTTTATTTATTACTATGGCCCATCCCATTATTACATTATTCCCTTGGGTACCTCCCTATGTACCCCATACTATCCACTATTCCCAAGAAAGTGCTTTGATACCACTTGTAATAGATAAGGGGCAACGCTGATCGAGGACACTGAGCTAACTCTTCCTACCCTGTTTGAGTTCGTAGGGTAAGGAATTAAGATAGAGGGTTCTTGTGGTTGAGGGATCTCTGGACAATAGGGTACTCTCCTATATGTTACCCATAGGGTTGGAGATGTTGCTCCCCTATATTCATAGGGCCGGAGAATTTTGCTACCCTATCTGGTCTTTACAGAGTATACCCTAGTTGGCATCATAACCACAAGCAGGGTTTGTCAGGAATACCGCTCCTCGTTTGGCCTACATGTTGAGAGTGTACTTGGGGTGTACAACCCAAGTCGATTATGATGCAGGTGTTCTACCACATGACTATTGAGAGTCATTGATGGGAAGATCGGTAGGAAATCAGATTGGGTTGAAAGCTGCTCCCCTTTTGATATTCTGAGTTGAGAATGAGCTCCCAGATGAGATTTCGAGGTCGAAGATGTGCTCCCCTGTATGATGAGTTATCTTATTGCTCGGTATGGGTGGAAGCTATTTCTCCCTGATTCTTCTTTTAGATCTGAGAAATTTTCAGCAGATAGAGTTGAACAGAGACAATCAAAGCATGACCACAACATGACAAGATGATGTGAAGATCAACTGACAAATATTAGCAGGTGGAATTCTTCCTAGTTGAGAGGGAGTGTTATTTTTGCAACTAGGATCAAATTCCACCATGGAAACTCAGATGACCAATATGATGCTTGCATTAAATTCCTCTTTTCGAGAGGACCAAAATTGACCTAAAGATCACCCTATTTGGTCACGCAGAAGTTGATTTTTTTGAATTATTTTATTCGTACATGTATAATAGAATGGGTTGGTCCTAAGCATGTGTGAAATTGTTTAGGTCGGCCTCAACCTGAAGTGGACCCTCAGGAAATCCTATAAATAGAAGTGACCTCAAGCTCATTTCATCACATTGATCAAGCCATCTTCTATTCTTCTCTTTTGTCTTGGTTCACACAGGTCTGACTGAAAGAGTTCGTACAGGGGTTCAAAATCACAGGGGTGAAGCTCGTACTGATCCAGTTTTTTCTGATTCCTGGACCTTGGCACAAAATGGGCATTTTAGTCCTTGGACGCTGGAACATAGTGGTCAAGACAACATCTAGAGAGCCCTAGACATTGGCACATAAGGCTAAGGGAGCATTCAGGGTTTCAGAAGCAGATTTGGAGGTATAGGTCCCTAGACACTCACACATAATGGACTTGAGAGCATCCAAGAAGTGCCAGATGCACACACAATAACTGAAAGGGAGCGTCTAGGGGTTTGGAGAAGATCTGGGTAAGTTTGACCCCGGACGCATGCATAGAGTTTTCTTGAGAGCATCTGAGCAATCACAAATGCCCTCACACAGTGTCTGAGAGATTGTCTAGGGAGTTTCGGATGCACACAATCAGTTTTGCTAAGAGCGTCCAAGGTTTTGACCTTGGGTTTGACAATTGGCTTCAATTGGCTTTAGTGATTGCTAGATCTGGGTTTCTCTCTGCTGTTATATAGATTTGTAGATCTGTTTTGTAAATCTCTGTTGCAAATATATGTATTGGGCTAATTGTATTCTCTACTGAATTTTTTTTATGATGATCTATTAAGGAAGAAGATTTGAAATGGTTTCCCCCTTTTGGGGTCTTTCCCTGGTCTTGGACCAATATGTTGTCTCATATGGTTGTGATGTTGTCTTCTTTTTCATTGCATATATTGTTCTATCTTCAATTACAATTTATGATTGGTTACATTATTATTAATAGGATGCATTGTTAATGAATAAGTAAATTGGGCTAAGGTAACTGATACAACATAGAGCAATAAGAAAAATTAACACTAGCAAATTGGCCAAACCTGTTGCAATTGAAGCATCTTCCTTTTCTTCCTTCTTTGAATCTAGGCTTGAACCCTTGACCTTGTCTTCTTCGACCAACATTGTTCTTCCTTTTAGCATAATCAGAGAAGGCATTAATATTATTTCCATTTAAGGGCTTGTCTCTTTCCATCATCCTTATTTCTTCTTGAGTGCATCTAGCCAATAATTCATCAAATCCCGAAATCTTATCATTGTTGAGGATGGTAGTGTTAAACACATCCCATTTTCTTGTAAGGCCTCCAAGTGCAATAAGAGTGAGCTCCATGTCACCAAAAACTTCTCCAATAGATAAGAGATCATTCTTGATTTTGGTAATCCTCATGAAGTAGGATTGAATAAATTCTTCTCTATCTATCTTGATGTCCTTCAACTTGTTCTTGAGAAAGAGAACTTGACTTACATTATCTACTTTGAACATCCAAACCAGCTTGTCATGCATCTCCTTAGATGTTTCCAAATAAGAAATGTAGGCAACCAAAGGCTTGTGAATAAAATCAACAATAATTTTCTTAGCTTTGACCTCACCTCTCTTGTACTTTGTTTTTGCAGCAGTGGGTGCACTTGAAGGGGGCTCCACCACTCTTCCTTTGACATATTCCATAACATCATTGTTGATCTAGATTTCCATTGATGTCAATATGGAAATATTTTGGATATCAATAATGATGTGAAGCTAAGCAGAGCAGATCCGTGAAGCAACAGGATCAAGAAGCCAAAGAGGAGAAGCCATCGAGAAGCAAAGAGGAACACATCGTTGGAGGAGCATAAACAGTGTTATCGGAGGAGCTAAGAACCCAATCTAAGAAACAAATCATGGGAACCCTTTAACAAAAGTCCACAACGCATCAGAGTTAACATATCGGCGGTTTATTATGTGTCACATTGAAAATTTACGATTGTGATTTAAGTTGTGGACCCAACTATTCCAATAGAACATCTCTAATGTAATACCATGTTTTCCATTATCGGAAGTTACGTATTGACAGTCATAAATGTCACCGCCCAAAACCTACGATTACGATACCATTGTGGACCTGCTGCACCATTGTAATACAACTCAAAGAAATATTGCATCTGTCGCATCAGAAGTTTCATATCACAAGTCTTAAAGAGTTGTCACCACTTAAAACCCCCCCAATTGCGATATTATTTCGAACCCAAAACAGGTTATGGTAACAACCATATACAATATCGCATCCATCATAATCGCAAATCATAAGGTTTATTATGTATCAATGCCCCAAATCTGTCGATTGCGATATGTACTGCGGACCCGATGATTCCATTAAAATATGCCATAATACAATATTGCATCCACCGTATTAGATTTTTTCATACCACAAGGCTTAAATGGATGTAATGTAAAATGCCTATTGCGATATAATATGTGGACCCGACAACTCCATTAAAATACACCTTTATGTAGTATCGCGTCAGGGTATTAGAGGTTACACAAATCATAAAGGATTGTCACCTCGGACTGTCGATTGCAATAGAAGCTATGGATCTGACGGATCTATTGACAACTATTTAAAGTTATATCGCGTCTGCCTCATTGGCAATATGAGTATCAACATTGTTACATCGGTAAGTCAAAATTTGTCATTGCGAGACTTTCACGAATTGTGATTGTGAGATTTCGAAAGATTGTGATTGCGATTAATAACATAGCATGTGGGACCTCCATGTAGGCATTAGATGAGTATTAAAGAGGGCCTCTCCAATATATTGTGTAGCAAGAGACCTCCAAAAGTTGCGATTTTGATTAGTGGTGACGTGGCATGTGGGGACGGCCAGACTTCTATTAAAATAACCAAGCCTCTCTGATCTCTCTATAAATAAAAAAGTTTGCCTCCCTCTAATCAATGTGTCTCTCAATTTGGCCATACAAATACAAGTTAAAATGTTTCACTAAAGGCATTAATCGGGCATCAGACACAGAGAAGAATTAAAAGAGTTCACAACTCGTGTACTTGAAAAGACAGAGGAAGCTAAAGGTCGAGAAGACACAGAAGAAGGAAACTAAAGACAGAGCGAGAGGACAGTCTTTGGGCCTGATTCATCTTGGAAGGATCAGACCCAAAGTGAAGCCATATTGTAGACAACAACCTATTGCAAAGACTACAAGGACAGGGTTTTATAAAGAAATTCTTGGAAGCAGTATAATACAATCAAACATTTCTTAACAGAGTAAATCAATAGGGTCAGAGCCCTTGGGGTCGGCGCCTCAAAATTGGAAGGATTAGTGTCCTTGGAGTTAGTGCTCCTAAATTCAAGGTTGGTGCCTTGGTAAGACAGGGTCGGAGCCGTAGAGGTTGGAGTCTCATCAAAGTCCAAGTTTGTGCTTGGAAAAACTCATTAGATATTGTATTAAATCTTTTTCTATATTTAATAAAATCATTTATTTGATTAAAATTGTAAGGAATCTAAACTGGTAATAATAACAATTGAAAAGAAATACTGATTAACCCCCCTCTCAGTGTTTCCAACAATTGGTATCAGAGCCAACTTCTTCAGAATCAGCCTAATAGCTGGAAGAAGGATTCTTAGTAACAATGAAGAATCATGAAATGACACCAGGAAGGCTTCCCTTGTTCGATGGTACTAATTTTGGTTTTTGGAAAAAGAGAATGTATTACTACTTAATTTCCCTTGGACCTGAAGTTTGGAACACTGTTCTGAATGGGTACAATGCCCCTCCCACTCTTCCTACTAATCAAGATGAAAGGAAAGCATACATTTCCAATGCCAAAGTTATAAATTCCATTACTAGTGGAATTACTGATTCTGCGTTTTCGAAATACTTGAATTGTGACTCGGCCAAAGAAGTATGGGATAAGCTGGTTAGCTTATATGATGGGGACTCCAAGGTTAAGAAGGCAAAGTTTCAAACTCATAGGAGGTAGTTTGAAAGTCTAAAAATGGATGATGAAGAAGATATTGCATCATACTTCCTCCAAGTAGCTGAAGTAGTCAACTCCCTTAAAAGATTGGGAGAAAAGATTGAAGAAATCACTGTTGTCAAAAAGGTCTTAAGATCTCTCCCAGACAGATTTGACTCCAAAATAAGTGCTATAGAAGAAATGAAGGAACTAGACACTCTCAAAATGGATGAAATTCATGGAATCCTCACTACCTATGAGATGAGAAAAAGAATCCCAAGTTCCAAAGATGCAGCATTCAAGGCCTCAAAATCAAAAAAGGGAAAAGGATGGAATACTAGCAGTGATGACACCGATGTTGAATCCGAATTGGCGCAATTTGTACAAAGACTAAAGAAAGGATCCAACCTGAAAGGTAAGCATCCTCTTATTTGTTTCAACTGTGGAAGAATAGGTCATTACGCTGCAAAATGTCGTCATAAGCATGACAGTGATAATGAGGAAGAAAGGATATACAAAAAGAAGGGATTTACTAAGAAGAAGTTCCTCTCTAAACAAGATGAATCAGATGAGGATGAATATGTGGTCATCAAGAATAAATCATCCAAAGATATTTTCCATCACAAAGAAAGTAATGATGAGTTAGATGAAGATAATGACTATGCTGGAAGCAAGGAAGTACTATTTATGGAATTTACTGAAGATAATGTTGATTTGGGGTAGCATCAGATGTGCTCCAGCCACGAAATTTGGTGGAAAGGTTGGGGCACATGAGATCTCCAATAACTAGAAAGGGTTTGGGAAAATTCTAAACAGAAAAGGAGATATTAAAATAATTAATATTTTTAATGGAGTCTTTAAGTCTAAACTTAGGGAAAATAAAATATTAATGTGTATTAATATGAATCTGTGTTAGAATGGTCCCAAAGAAATGGATTAAGCCAGATTAAATATTAGCCGTTGATCAGGGACTTAATCTCGGCCGTTGAGATGTCAACAAGAAAAGTATAAGAGGAGGCTTGAGGGTCACTTGGAGCAGACACCAGAGTGATTAGTCATTCTATTCTCTAGAGCGGGGTTTGCTAAGAGAGATAGAATTAGTGATTGGGAGAGTAGCTGAGGGGCATTGAGTACAGAGAAATAGAGAAGGCAGAGATTGTGTCAGGAGAGCTACGCATCAGCCAAGGAGAATGACACAGAGCTAGCAAGCGCTCATGCAGGACCATGCAAAGGCAGCCAAGTGCTGCGTAGAGCACCAGAGAGGCCAGTGTGTCTGACGTAGAGGCCTAGAAGGCTGACGCAGGGCCTCCTGGGGCTGACACAAGCCAAGAAAGGCTAACACAGGGCCAGAATGAGATAGAGAGGGGTTGACTCAGTCCAAATTAGGCAGACGTTGGGGTTGTAGAGTAGTTTTGTGCTGAAGAGTTGCCAAAAGGATTTTCAAGGCTTTCAACCAGGATATTTCTCTCAAACAGTGAGGTATAGCTACTAAGGAAATTCTTTGTTGGGTAGGCCAGTTTCGACACCTAGATTGTACTCTGATATTGCTTAATAAGAAAACCCTCAGATAGCTACACTGATTTCCCGCATTGGGTTTTTCCGGGAAAATTGGTCCAAAAACAATGGTGTCATGTGGTGTGTTTGTTCTTGTTCCTTTTAGTTACTGATCTATAATATGTTGAGCATGCACTAGTGTTTAATTTCAGTATTTACTTTGTAAATAACTGGTTAAAGAAAAATAACAAGTAGGTAGGAATAAATAAGAAAAAGTGCATGAAGGGTTGCTAAACTAAGTAAACTTATAAACTTCAACATGGTATGAGAGCGTGATTGTAGATTACAGAAGGACTAAAAGACATCAACCAAGTGGAGTAATAGCAGCAGGAAACAGTTGTCTCGAGGTGACAGAAGCTGTTTCTAGCAGCGCAGAAGCCAAGAAGTGTGACGCAAAGCCAACCAGAGCCATGTAAAAGAAGCCAGGAGCTGCACAGACCCTCAGAGAGGTCAGCTTTGCTGATGCAGAGGGCCAAAGGGTTGATGCAGGGCATCCCAGGGCTAACACAGACCCATTTGGGGTGACGCAGAGCCAGCGTGAGGCAAAGATGGGCTGAAGTAGTTCATAGAGAGGCAGTTGCTGGAGTCTAGAAGGCTGCAAAAATATTGCATATGGAGCTGGTGAGGTATTGTAGTCAGAACAATACCCGACAGAGCAGGGCCATAGGAATTGTTACCGAGGGTTTCTATTCGAGGAACCTAGATCAACAGTGTAGTTGCACAAGACGATTAGAGTAGGGGGCATCTCGATAAGTGACAGAGGGATTTCTAGGAGGGAAATCAGGACTCAGAGGGAGTCCAGAAGAGAACTTCCAAATGGGAAGTAGAGACTCAGAGGAGCCGAACAAAGAACTTCCAGGAGGGAAGTAGAGGAGCGTCATGGCACTACACGGGGAAACAGACCAGGATAGACTGGACGGAGCATCAAACTTCACAGTCTGGAAGGCCACAATCTTATCAGTGCTTGACAGGAATCATGTCAAGAACTCCACCTTGAAGGTTATAGCTATCCCAGTCGACCCCAATGATAACGAAAAATACGAAGAGGTGATGGCAAGGGCCAAGTGCATTATCCTTGATGGGTCAAGGATCATGTGGTACCACATATAG
Organism: Pinus taeda; assembly: GCA_000404065.3. Classification (NCBI taxonomy): domain Eukaryota; kingdom Viridiplantae; phylum Streptophyta; class Pinopsida; order Pinales; family Pinaceae; genus Pinus; species Pinus taeda. The sequence continues at coordinate 75,022 of APFE031726057.1, read as the reverse complement.
CCGAGAAGGAAACGACAGTTGAGATGTGGGAGTCTCTCAAGAACCTCTACTAGCATACTTTTTGTGTAGAGAAGAATGCTACTCAAGAACCAGATGAGGTTGTATTAGATGAAGAAGGGTTAATCGATTGAAATCTTCCTCGGAGGACTGAATGAGATCCAAGACTACTTGAATGCTATAAGAGCGACACTGGATCAGTAGCTTATGGTGAGGAAAACCCTGAATGTTGTCTCAAAAGATTGGGAAGTGTTTGTACAGAGTATCTTAGGCAGAGGGACTCTCCCACCTTGCGACGAGATGGGGGTATGTCTTCACCAGGAATAGATCAGATGACAGTCGAAGACAGGTAGTAGTAGCAAAGGTATCAAGGTCAAGTAGGAGGAGGAGGATGTGGCCCTAACATTCGAGGGAAAGTAGGAGAAGCAGAAGAAGAAAGATCTCTCCAAGATCACGTGCTTCCACTGTGGGGAGATGGGTCATTATGCGACCCAGTGCCCAAGGAAGAAGAGTAAGGGAGATTTTTCTGAGACTAAGGTAGCACCAACATGGGCAAAGAAGGAAGTTTTGATAGATTGTGATTGTGCCATGAGTGCACACGCACCACTTGAATGGAAGTGGGGAGACATCGAGATGTAGTCAGGTGGGCTACAGGCAATGAGGGGCAAGATCCTTGAGGTACCCAGCCTCTTGGATTAATCCTTGCTACGGGAGGCCTGACAAGGAGTAGCAGGACTGGTTCAATGGGTAGAGACGGATGTGGATGGAGTGGTAGAGAGAGCTACAGTGCAGGAGTCCTGAGACAGTGCAGAGATAGCAGGCTGGAGCAATGCGAGAGGCACATGAGTGTTGCACCAGTGTAGAAAGGCACAGATAGGTGTGAAATGATGCGAGATGCACGGAGTTATTACAACAACGTAGAGGTTAGAGATAGGGAGCACTTTTTAGCGATAGAGGGAGCTTCAGCATCAGTGGGTGTTTCTAGTCCAGTAGGGAGGTCAGTTGGGAGATCAGTTACTTACTTCTCAATAATAGAGTTGTAGTGCAGCAGTGGGTAGCATGATGGAGCTTGATGAGAGGAGGTGCAATGTGGATGTAGTGTTGGGAGAAAGGACTAGCAACAACACAGATGCAGAGGGAGCTGTCGTACAGATGCAATAGTGGCAGTGGCAGAACCATGGGCAACAGTACAGGAGGCAACAGTGCAGAGGATGTTGGGCAGGAAGGCCTAGCATTAGCACAAGTACTAATGCCAGATGATCAGAGTAATACTCAATGAGGGGTATTGCTAGATCACAGTCCTAGCTAAGAGGGAGTGTTGACTTGGGGTAGCATCGGATGTGCTCCAACCACGAAATTTGGTTGAGAGGTTGGGGCACATGAGATCTCCAATACCCAGAAAGGGTTTGGGCATATTCTAAACAGATCAGGAGATATTAAAATAGTTAATATTTTTAATGGAGTCCCTAGGTCTAAACTTAGGGAAAGTAAAATATTAATGTTTATTAATATGAATCTGTGTTAGAATGGTCTAAAAGACATGGATCAAGTCAGATCTAATATTAGCCATTGATTAGGGAATTAATCTTGGCCGTTGAGATGTCAACAAGAAAAGTATAAGAGGAGGCTTGAGGTCAGTTGGAGCAGACACTAAAGTGATCAGTCATTCTATTCTCTAGAGAGGGGTTTTCTAAGAGAGATAGAATCAATGATCGGGAGAGAAGCTAAGGGGCATTGAGTACAGAGAAATAGAGAAGGCAGAGATTGTGTCGGGAGAGCAGTGCAACAACCAAGGAGAGTGACGCAGAGCCAACAAGGGCTCATGCAGGGCCATGCAGAGGTAGTCAAGTGCTACGCAGAGCACCAGAGAGGCCAACGTGTCTGACGTAGAGGCCTAGAAAGGTGACGCAGGGCCTCCTGGGGCTGATGCAGGCCAAGAAAGGCTGACGCAGGGCCAACATGAGATAGAGAGGGGCTGACGCAGTCCATATTGGGCAGACACTAGGGTTGCAGAGTAGTTTTGTGCTGAGGAGATGCCAAAACGATTTTCCAAGGTTTCAGCCAGTAGATTTCTCTCAAATTGTGAGGTATAGCTGCTAAGAAAATTCTCTGTTGGGTAGGCTAGTTTCGGCACCTAGATTGTACTCTGATATTGCTTAATAAGAAAACCCTCAGATAGCTACTCTGGTTTTCTTGCATTGGGTTTTCCGGGGACATTGGTCCAAAAATAATGGTGTCATGTGCTGTGTTTGCTCTTGTTTCTTTTAGTTGCTGATCTGTAATATGTTCAGCATGCACTAGTGTTTATTTTTAGTATTCACTTTGTAAATAACTTGTTAAAGAAAAATAACAAGTAGGTAGGAATAAATCAGAAAAAGTGAATGAAGGGTTTCTAAACTAAGTAAACTTAGAAACTTCAACAGATAATGAACCAAGACCGGAAAACTAAGAAGATACAAATGAATTACTGATAAGTACCATTGAAGAAAATGAGGAGTTACGAAAGAAGTTTATCTCTCTTAAAATAGACAAAGAGGAAGCTAAAAGAAGGGAGGACAGTATATGTGAAAGACATGAAGCTGAAATAGTATCTCTCAAAAAGAAAATGGAACAAATCAAAAGAATTTGGCAAAGTTATCAAACACTTGATCACATTCTCAACACTCTGAAATCTCAAAGTGACAAGTCCGGGATCGGTTTTTCATCAAGTACCAAGGATAATACAAGAAGTTATGCCAATGTATTTTACAACAATCCAAAAAAAGAAGAATCATCTCATCAAAGGCCCGACTCAAATCCAAAGAATGAAGAAAGAGCAACTCCAAAGAAGAAGGTTTATTCAAATCATGGCTATTATAACAGGTACCAAACTATCTTTCTTGGACAGTGTTATTATTGTAAAAACTTTGGTCATCAAGCTAAACATTGCATGGCTCATAAGAATGAAGCACCAAGATTAAAGAATCAAACAAACAAACCATGTTGTCTCAATGGGTAAGAAAAAATCAAGACTTTCAAGTCGTTTGATCCTTTGGCCAAATTTGATCCAATTTTCTCATTATGTAATGATAATGGACATAGCAGAGAAAATTTCCCCCTCAAAAGTAGAAAAACAAAAGATGAAAATCCCAATATGGATAAATGTGGTCTAGCTTTTTGTGCTCACAGTGAGGAAAATATTTGATTTGTGGATAGTGGGTGCTCTAGACATATGACAGGTGACAAAAGGAAGTTTGTCTCATTAAACAACAAGGAAGGAAATGTATCCTTTGGGAGTGGGTCTGTCAAAATTGCTGGAAAAGGAACGGTTACCCTTATTAATGGAAAAGGAAAGGCTCAAGAAGCTTTGCTTGTAGATGGGCTCAAACACAATCTCTTGAGTGTTAGCCAAATTTGTGATCAAGGACATAATGTTGTCTTCAACACTAAAAATTGTGAAATAAGGAACTCTTCCTCAGGAGCACTTGTGGCAAAAGGAGTTAGAACATTAGATAACGTCTACATTTTGAACAAAATTCAAGAAGATAAATGTTATCTAAGTCAAACATGTGAGAGCTGGTTGTGGCATAAACGACTGGGGCATACAATTTTTAATAACTTGATCAATATCAACAAAATCAATGCAGTAAGGGACATTCCAAAGATGTCCAAACTAGATCAAGCTGTATGTGGTCCATGTCAACATGGCAAGCAAACTTGAACCAGCCACAAGACTAAGGAGTTCTCCACATCAAAACCTCTACAGATCATTCGTGCAGATTTATGTGGGCCAACCAAAACTTCAACACTCCAAGGAGAAAGGTATTTTTCTTTATTTGGTGATGACTATACTAGAATGATGTCGTTATATTTCATAAAATATAAATCTGAAGCATTTGAATGTTTTAATAATCTTAAAGCTCTTGTAGAAAATGAAAAGGATTCCAAAATTAAATGTCTTAGAATAGATAGAGGAGGAGAATTCACATCAAAATACTTTAATGAATTCTATAAAGAACATGGAATTGAAAGAGAGCTCTTCGCTCGAACTTTCAAGAAATGGCCAGAACTATGTTACTAGCAGTTGACTTGCAGTGAAAATTTTGGAAGGAAGCAGTCGGGACAACAGTTTTTACCTTGAATCGAACTCAACTAAGACTAAATAATTGTAAGAATCCTTATGAATTATGGAAAGGAAGACCTGCTTCATTAAAATACTTTAGGATTTTTGGAAGAAAATGCTTCATAAAGATCAGTGATGACTCACCAGGAAAATTTGATTCTTGGGTTGATGAAGGAATATTTCTTGGGTATTCTACTAGAACCAAAGCTTAAAAATGCTACAATAATCAACTACGGAAAATAGTGGAAAGTATTGATACGAATATTGATGAAGAGCTTCCAGAAAACAAAAATTGAAGATCATGACACTGACCCCTTTATTGAAGAAAATGAAGAAGAATCTAAAAAGGATGAAAAAGATCAAGAAAAACAAAAAACAAAAGAATCATCTCAAACTCCTTTAAAAGTGAAATTCCTCCAAAAGAATCACCCGGAAGAGCAGATTATTAGCAATGTAGATGAAGGAATACAAACCTGAAGAAGGATGACAAGTAAACCAAAGAGAAATGATGTTCCTCTCCTATCTATGATAGAAACAAAAACTTTTACTCAAGTGGGTAAGGATCCTCCATGGAAGAAGAAATGTCTCAAATCGAGAAAAATGAGACATGGGAGCTGGTATCTTGTCCAAAGGATAAAAATATAATTGGAACTAAGTGGGTGTTCAAAAACAAAATGAATGAAGATGGACAAATCATCAGAAATAAGGCAAGACTTGTTTGTAAAGGCTATTCACAAATTGAAACGATTTTGAAGAAACCTTTGCACCATTAGCTCGTATGGAAGTTATAAGGATGTAATTGGCATTTTCATGTTAAAAATGATTGAAAGTATATCAAATGGACATAAAATTAACATTTCTAAATGGGGAACTCAAGAAAGAAGGCTACATGGATCAACCAGAAGGTTTTGATCTAGTAGAAGGAAAAGACTTTGTATGTAAGTTGAAAAAGGCATTATACGGTTTGAAACAAGCTCCTAGAGCATGGTACACAAGATTGGATCACCATCTACAACAACAAAACTTCAAAAAGGGGGTGGCAGGAAGTAATATATACACGAAGATGGATGAGGATAAATTACTAATCACTCTTGTATATGTTGATGATCTGATTTTTGCTAGCAATAATGATGAAATGAGCCATGAGTTTGCTCAAAACATTTCAAAAGAATTTGAAATGTCAATGATTGGTGAGCTATCCTACTTCCTTGGTCTACAAGTATGGCAAACAACAATAGGTATGTTTGTCTCTCAAACAAAATATCTCAAAGACATGCTTAAAATATATGGAATAGAAGAATGTGCACCTATGAGCACACCGATGACCACGAACTACAAATTAAGCAAAGATAATGAATCCCCCCAGTAGATGCAACTCTTTACAGGTCAATAATTGGAGCACTCTTATACTTAACTTCTACAAGGGTCGACATTATGCAAGGAGTGGGAATGGTGGGAAGTTTTCAATCAGCTCCTATGGAATCCCACATGTTGGCTGTGAAAAAAATTATGAGATACTTGAAAGGAACTCTTGACTTTGGTCTTTGGTATCCCAAAAGCACAAATACTATAGTGACAACTTATACCGATGCTGATTGGGCTAGAAGAATGGATGATCATAAAAGTACCAGTGGAAATGCATTTTTAATGGGAGATTTCCTAGTAGCTTGGCTCAACAAAAAAAATCATCTATATCTCTCTCTACAGATGACGCCGAATATATAGTCACAACTGACTATTGTACACAAATACTATGGATGAAGGAAGCTTTGAAGGATGTCAACATAGAAACTAAACAGCCAATCACCATTTATTGTGATAACAAAAATGTTATTAGTCTCAGTAAAAATCCAGTGATGCACTAAAAAACCAAACATATACCAATCAAGTATCATTTTCTCCGTGAATAGGTGGCTGAACAAAACATCAAGTTGGAATATATCAATACCAAGGAACATATTGTAGATATTTTCACCAAACCTCTTCCTTGAGAAGCATTTGAACATCTCTATTAAAAGATGGGGGTTATTGCTCTAGCATCACACTAAACCGATTTTTAAAATGCATTTTGACAGGGGGAGCAGTTTGACAGGAGGAACAACTCGACAGGGGGAGCCCTTGTGCACTCCTTTGCCATTAATGACAAAGGAGGAGAGAAGAAGAATATTTCCACCAACGAAAAAGGGGGAGGTTGTTTATCTAGATTGTCATTGATGTCAATATGGAAATATTCTGGATATCAATAATGATGTGAAGCCAAGCAGAGTAGATCTGTGAAGCAACAGGCGCAAGAAGCCAAAAAGGAGAAGCCATCGAGAAACAAAGTGAAACATATCAGCGAAGGAGCATAAACAATGTTATTGGAGGAGCTAAGAACCCAATCTAAGAAAAAAATCGTGGAAACCCTTTAACAAAAGTCCACAATGCATTAGAGTTAACATATCGGCGGTTTATTATGTGTCACATTGAAAATTAGCGATTGTGATTTGCACTGCGGACCTGACTGTTCCAATACAACTCTAATGTAATACCCGTCCACCACTATTGTAAGTTACATATCAATAGTCATAAATGTCACCGCCCAAAACCTGTGATTATGATACCATTGTGGACCCGCTGCGCCATTGTAATACAAATCAAAGAAATATCGCATCCATCGCATCAGAAGTTTCATATTGCAAGTCTTAAAGAGTTGTCACCACGTAAAACCCTTAGATTGCAATATTACTGCGGACCCAAAACAGGTTATGGTAACAACCCTATACAATATCACATCTGTCATAATCGAAAACCATAAGGTTTATTATGTATCACCACCCCAAATCCACCGATTGCGATATGTACTATAGACTCGACGATTCCATTACAAATCACCATAATACAATATCACATCCACCATATCATAATGCTTAAAGGGATGTAACGTTAAAACGTCAATTGCGATATAATATGCAAACCCGACAGCTCCATTAAAATACACCTTTATGTAGTATCGTGTCCAGGCATCGAAAGTTACATAAATCATAAAGGGTTGTCACCACAAACCGCCGGTTGCGATAAACCCCTGAACCATCGATTGTGATAAAAGTTGTGGATCATGTTATCACTCCAGGAAACTCTCCTAGGTTGTAGATTGGAGATGCCTAGTAACATATAATCTTCTATATTGTTCTCTAAACTATTAGAATGAATGATGGTTTGGATCAAGTCAGATAACCAATTCAGCGCTATTCTCACTCAGGACATGCATGAACACCCTCAACCATACAAGGCTTTAGACTACTAATGCTCAATAGTTTATAGATTCAATGGAAATATGGAGAATACTGACTGTACCAGCAGATGCATACATAAACATATATGAATGGTCAGCTACAGGAAGCAAATGAAACTTGCAAATCTAGTTTATCAATGCAGAGATAAGATGACAATTATCTGGCATTAGACACAACAGAAAACATGAATAACCTATTCATGTGCAAGCATAGAACAACAGAGAAAATGGAATTGAACATGTAACAAAAAAAGAAGCTTATATTGTTAGAAAGAAGATGAGAAGCTTGAAGGAACAAAGTAGTAATAATCTCCAAAAGTTGAACCTCTATTACATTTTGCTTTCAGATATTTATAGCTCTTTAAAATGATGCTGAGTCTTCTGAGGCTTGAGAAGTCTTAATCTATCCCTCTGTCTTGTTCAACTGTTTGATCTTTGACTAGGCAAGCATGGCTAGGAGGTTTCTTCTTCTGACAGAAGGATAACCGCATTCAGATATTTTGGGTGGTTTGCTATGCTATCTGGGAGCTCTCTCATGCCAGAGGTGCCCCACAATCATTCTATTTGTTCTGGTTGTGTCGTGTTGTGGCTCCACTACCGCTTTGGATTGATTCGGCCTCTGCTCTATGGTGGAATGGCTCTTTGGGCCTATGAAATCCCTTTAAAATGTGGATAGTGATTGCTTTCTGTTATGAATAGAGAAACGATGCAATAATGTAAATTCTTACCTTCTCTATGCATTTTGGACCTCAAAAGTCCTCAAAAATGGTTTATTCATCCATCAGGTCTGCCCTTGGGGTCGCTATCGCATGTCGCACTCGGCTTGTTCTATGGTTCCCTTTGTATTTCATTTAAACAACGATAACACAAAAATACTTTGAAAATGGCTCCCTCCAGACTTGAAATAATATGTGATTTCATTCTGAATCCCATCGGGTCTGGGCTTCATCGCTATTGATTGTCTCACTCAGCCTGTTCTATGGTTCCCTTTGTATTTCGTTTAAACAACGAAAACACAAAAATACATTGAAAATGGTTCCCTCCAAACTTGAAATAATATGTGATTTCATTCTAAATCCCATCGAGTCCAGGCTTCATCGCTATCGTAAGTCGCATTCAGCTTATTCCATGGTTCCCTTTGTATTTGGAAATACGTGAAAAACACTGAAAAAACATGAAAAAACAGCTTCGGCAAATTTAAAATAATATACAATTTCATTTCGAAAACCCATCGGGGCCAGGTTACATCGCTATCGCACTACCCCAAGGTTCCTTTGTATTTTGTTTAAACAACAAAAACACACAAAAATGCATTGAAACTAGGCTTTGGCGGATTTCAAAATCAATGCAATAGCATGTACATAACTGTCGGGTCCAGTTATTGGGTTGCGCATATACCTATGCATAGGCCCCGCCCCATGGTATAGTGCCGATAGCGATATAGAGATGCGACTTGTCGCAATCGCTTATTGCTCAAGCCCAAGGCCTTTGCTTTAATCGCCGATACCCCGCTGATGTGACCCGCCGATATGATCATCAGAGATCGCTGATCAACAATGTCTTGTGCCCCTTCTTTAAGTCATCCTCTCTACCACGCTGATTGCGATTAGCCGCTTAGATCTGGGCCGTTGATCGGCCAGATCTAACGGCTATTGTTCTTTCCATGATTTAAGCCTGCAATTTTGGTTTTTCATGGTTTTCAAGCGTTTTTTGCCTCCCGATAGTGTATTTCCGCCCTTCCAAGGGCTCTCCTCTTGCAATGATTTTGACCTTTTGGATGATTTTGAGAAAATGCTGAAGATTTCAAGAGCACTTTTGGATCCATGGGCATGATTTTCAGCAAATTTGGAGACTTTAAGAGCATATATGGATTCAATTTTGGGCCTTTTGCCAACGAGGCTAACACTGGCTCCTTTTGGGGATGAAATCCTCCTTGTGAGGTTTTGAGGATCACAGATCAATGCCTTTCCTGTAAAACAAAAATCAAATCTTCCTTCTAGTACTCCATTGGGCATGGAGTCTATTTTGCAATGAAAATAAAAACTGGAAAAACATATTTACAATAACAAGGCTTTAGAGCCTTAAACGAAATAAAGTTTCAAGAACCGCCCATTTACTGGGCTACCAAAAGTATCTCCTCCTTCTAGACTATGCAGAATGAATGTATTGTTTTGCAGAATTTTAGTGATGACAAATGGACCTATCCATAAGGAGTCAAACTTGCCATGGTTACCTTTCTTTTCCTTAAATGCATCCCATTTAAGCACCCAATCACCAACTTGGAAATTGTCCAGTTTTGCCTTCCTATCAAAGGTTTCTTTGATTTTCTTCTGATGAGCCTTTGACTTCTCAACCAGCTGCTCTCTGATTTGCTGTAGTTCAACCAGGTTATTCATTCTTCTTACCATGTCATTCTCTTCATCTTGTTCTTCTTGCAAGAATTTAGCCACAGGGAGAATTAGCTGGATAGGGAAAATAGCATCAGTGCCATAAACCAGTTTAAATGGAGAATTCCCTATGGACTTTTTGATGGTAACTCTGTCAGCCCGTAGTGCAAACTTCAACTTTGAATCCCAACTCTTTTTGTTGTCCTCTAACAATTTTTTTATTACCCTTACCAAACTCTTGTTAAATGATTCTGCCAAGCCATTGCCTTGAGGATAATATGAGGTAGAATGCACCACTTGAATTCCCATGGATTTAGTCATGTCCACCAATTCTTTTGCTTTGAAAGCTGCTACATTATCAATGACTAGTTTGGTTGGGCAACCAAATCTAGTGAAAATATTCTCATTCAAGAACTTTATGACAACTTGGTGATTGGCATTCTTAGTGGGTATTGTCTCAATCCACTTGGTGAAATAATCAGTGGCTACTAAGATCCATTTGTGTTGGCCACTGGAATGTGGGTTGATCTCACCTATAAAGTCCAAGCCCCACTGCTGGAAGGGACCATTGACATGTACTGGCTTCAAGGGCAGATATTTTAACTGTTATCTTCCTGCAAACCTCTGACACTTGTCACAATATTTCACAAAAGAAAACACATCAGAGAACAGAGTAGGCCAATAATACCCAACCCTCATGATTTTGTGGGCTATATTTTTCCAATAATGATGCCTTCCATAGATGCTAGAATGGAACTGGTGTATGAATTCCACAACTTGTTCTTTATCTAGACATCTTAAGAGGATTCCTGATGGGTCTTTCCAATAAAGTAGATTTTTATTAATATAGAATTTGGCTGATCTGAGTTTAATGGCCCGAGCTTGACTTGAGCTAAGCCCTGGAGGGACTTCTAGCTTTTGCAAAAAATGAACTATGCTGGAATACCATTCACAGGTGGCTAGATTTTCAGCCAGAGACTACTTCTGCTTTTGTTCTTCTGCTGCTCCCTCTGTCTGCTCATCATCTAAATTTAGACCTATGCAATTTATGTCTAACAAGCTACAATTTTCTTCAGGCATAAGTTTAGCCAAGCCCTGGCCTTTGACAAGCTTAGTGGGCTTCACCTCTATGTTAAACTCTATGTATTTTGCAATCCATTTAGCTCTCTTTCCATCAATATCTGGCTGATTTAAGACATTCTTTACTGTAAGTACATATGCAACCACTTTGGAGTGAAGAATATAAATCTTGAATGCTTTTAAAGATTTTATGAAAGCATAAGCTTACTTTTCAATAAGGTCATACCTTAGTTCAACATCCCTTAGAGTCTCACTGAAAAAGGCCACAGGGTGCTCTATGCCTTCATCTTTTTTCTGCAACAGAACTGCTGCAAGTGTATCATAAGAGGCGAAAGAGAAGATACAAAACTCCTTAGTGTAATCTGGGCTACTTAGAGTGGGAGCTTCCATGGTGTCTTGCTTGATGGCTTCAAAAGAGCTTCTTGAAGCACCTGCCCATTTTATTTCTGATATTTTCTTCAGCATGTAAGTGATGTGCTTCACTACCTCTGCAAAGTTTGGAATGAACCTCCTTACAAAGTTAATCTTACCCAGGAAGGATTGAATGTCCCTTTTTGACCTTGGAATGGACAATGTCTAAATTGCTTGAACCCTTGCTGGATCAATCTTCACACCTTCAGCAGAAACAATATGTCCCAAAAGTTTTCCTTCTTCTAGAGCAAACTGTGACTTCTTTGAGTTCACTGAAATTCCAAACTGTCTGCACTTTAAGAAGACCTTTTTCAAAATGTTGCAAATGGTCTTTGTGATTGTTGGAGAAGACTGTTATGTCATCAAGATAAATAAGGACAAACTTGTCCTTTTCTCCCACAAAGGTTGTGTCCATGGCCCTCTGAAAAGTAGCCACAGCATTCATTAGTCCAAAAGCATCTTGGAGTACATGAAAGTGCCCCAAGGAGTAGTGAAGACAGTCTTTTCCTGATCTTCTGGATGTACAACAATCTGATTGTAACCTGAAAATCCATCTAAGAAAGACATGACTCTAGCCCCTGAAACTCTTTGCAGCAAGTGTTCCATCTTAGGCAGGGGATAGTTATCTTTTTTAGAGCATTTGTTCAGATTTCTGTTGGGTTGTGTTATATTCTTTCCACGACTAGCCCACGTAGTTAACTAGGGGGTAGGGGGGGGGAGGGAAGTCCCTCTTCATTGTGCCGATTATGTAGCAAGGCGGCCAGGGGGGTTCACAGGGGGTTTGAGGCATACCCGTAACCCCACTTTATGGGGTTCGCAACAGCACCCTAGAAAATTTTAGTTTTGGACCCTATGTTAGGTTGGGCAGACCAACCTATGGTTTTGTGCATGATTTTCACACATGTTTTTTGGACACGATGGTTTTTGATCCATGGTATTGGATGCTTCAGCATGTATAAATATGTGTTGTAACATTGAAAGGAACAAATAATGAAAAATCAAGCTAGTTGTCCCGGTTTTGGGATCCAGGGGAAATCTCTGTGTACATGTGTTTTATGTGTTATGCTCTCGCATTGTTTATTTTTTGTGTTTTAGAATTCGTATGCAGGTAATTTATGTACGGGGTTAAAACCTACATTTGGT
>APFE031726057.1:45591-59355 GCA_000404065.3 Pinus taeda | reverse complement strand
AGACAAATGCAGAAGGGAAGGTGGAGAAAATACAAAGCTCGGTTGGTAGCAAAAGGTTATTCCCAGGTGTCGGGAATTGATTTTGGTGATATTTTTTCTCCTGTTGCCAAGGTAACTTCTATTAGATTACTTTTATCTGTTGCTGCTGCTTTTGATTTTGAGGTAGAACAGATGGATGTGAAGACAACATTTCTTCACGGTGATTTGGAAGAGGAAATCTACATGAAGCAACCTGAAGGCTTTGCGGTGAAGGGTAAGAAAGAACTAGTATGCAAGTTAAAGAAGTCTCTGTATGGGTTAAAACAGTCACCAAGGATGTGGTATCAGAAATTTGATACATTTATACGGGGACTTGGATTCACCAGAAGCAAAGTAGATCATTGTGTGTATTTTAAATTAATTGGTGACTGTGCTATTTATCTGGTCTTGTATGTGGATGATATGTTGTTGGTTGGAAATGACAAAGAAATTATCCAGGATTTGAAGACCCAATTGTCCTCCAAATTGGACATGAAAGATCTCGGTGCTGCAAACTATATTTTGGGCATGGAAATTAAAAGAGATCGGGCAAAGAGGAAGCTCTGGTTAAACCAGAGGAAGTATGTCGAGACAATATTGCAGAGGTTTAATATGCAGGATAGGAAACCGGTGAAGGTTCCTATTCCTGTAGGTGTGAGGTTATCTGCTGAACAGTGTCCCAAGACACAAGAAGAGGAAGAGGACATGTCCCATGTTCCATATGCAAGTGCATTTGGTAGCCTGATGTATACAATGGTTTGTACTAGACCAGACATTGCACATGCAGTGGGAGTATTGAGCAGGTTTATGTCAAAACTAGGGAAGGAACACTGGACAACAATGAAGTGGGTTTTCAAGTATTTGCGTGGCACTAGTGATTATGGTTTGTGCTACCAAGGAAGATCACGATTGGACAGAATGTTGGATATTCCTGGCTTTGTTGATGCAGACTGGGTTGGAGATTTGGATCAGAGAAGATCTACAAGTGGGTATGTGTTTAACCTATTTGGAGGTGTAGTTAGCTGGATGAGTAAGAAACAATTTGTAGTGGAACTATCAACTACAGAGGCAGAATACATGGCAGCCACTCATGTAAGCAAGGAATTAGTTTGGTTGTAGAGATTATGTTCAAATATGGGGTTAGTATAGGGAGTTATAAGGATAGACTGTGATAGCCAAAGTGCAATTTTCTTGGCAAAGAACCCTGCATATCATTCAAAGACAAAGCATATTGATGTTCAGTATCACTTTGTGAGGGCTATGATAGAAGACAAAAAAGTGTTGCTGTTTAAGGTGGACACTTTGAGGAATACTGCAAATGCATTAACAAAATCTATGAGCTTTGAGAATTTCTCTTGGTGTAGAGAGACAATGGGCATTTCAGGGCTGGAAAAATGACTAAGCTCTCTTGTGGCCCCTTGTGGAAAGAAAACAACAAGTGGAAGAATGTTGGGTTGTGTTATATTCTTTTCACGACTAGCCCATGTAGTTAACTGGGGGGTTAGAGGGGGGGCAGAGCCCCCCTTCGTTGCACCGATTGTGTAGCGGGGGGCAGGGGGGGTCACAGGGGGTTTGAGGCATACCCATAACCCCACTTTATGGGGTCTGGGGTAGCACCCCTAGAAAATTTTGGTTTTGGACGCTATGTTAGGTTGGGCGGACCCACCTATGGTTTTGTGCATAATTTTGGCACATGTTTTTTTGACACGATGGTTTTTGGTCCATGGTATTGGATGCTTCGGCATGTATAAATATGTATTGTTACATTGAAATGAACAAATAATGGAAAATCAAGCTGGTAGTCCCGGTTTTGGGATCCAGGGGAAATCTCTGTGTATGTGTTTTATGTGTTATGTTCTTGCATTGTTTATTTTCAGTGTTTTAGAATTTGTATGCAGGTAATTTCTGTACGGGGTTAAAACCTACAATTTTTAAAGTCAACACAAAGCCTAATTTCTCCATTTTTCTTTCTTACTACCACAAGGTTAGCTATCCACTTTGAATACCCTAGGGGAACTATGATTTTGGCATCCAACAACTTCTTGATTTCTTTTTCAATCAAAGGCAATAAGAGAGGGCTGATAGGTCTCAATTTCTGCTTAAAAGGGATGGTGTTCCTTTCCAATGGAATCTTATGCTAAATGATGTCTGCGTCATAGGTTTTAAGATCATTGTATTCCCAGGAAAAAATATCAACAAATTGCTTCATGAGGGTGCAATACTTGGAATTCTAGGCAGAGGACAAATGAGTGGACAAATTTATGTATTTCGGATGGGCTGGGCTCCCTATATTGTGTTTACGAACAACAGACTCATTTTCTATTTTGGCAGGCTTATAAGGCACATTGTTATGATCGAATAGCTTCTCTAGAGGCACCAATCCCTTTGGTATATGGTTACTAGGCAGTTGGATGATGCTTCCTCGGACGATCTCGTTTTTTAACTTGAAATGGCCGCATTCTTCCATGGTTTCATTTTCTTGATCGATGTGCATTTCAGAAAATTCATCAACGACTTGCAAAAACCTGTCAATTTCATCATCATCTTAAAAAACTTTCCAGTATTTGACGTTTTCAGGTAGAGACGGTCTATATTTCACTCGAACTTCATACGTCAATTTAGGAGGAAAAGGAGGAATAAATGTGCTAGTAGACACAACAAGGGAGTTGGCAAGCTAATTCTTCATTCTTAGAATGTAAGAAATGCTAAAATTAATAAAAGAATCCTTTAGCCTCCATACCTCATCTCTGTATGCTTTCAACCTTGGATGCTTAGCTTGGAAAGTTTTATTGACCTACTAAATAATGAGGTCTACATCTCCAAACACTTTCAGGCCTTTGATACCCATTTCTTTAGCAGCGCTTAAGCCCAGAATCAAAGCTTCGTACTCTTCCATGTTGTTTGTGACCTGAAAGGCTAATTTGAAAGATAAATGAATGTATTCCTGTGTTGGGGACACAAGGACTACACCTGCCACTGCAGCTTCCTTAGAGAAAACCCCATCAAAGAACATGTCGCAAATCTGTGGGCCTTCTTCCTCAGCGATTTGGCAAATTGGTTTTCTAAGCTGCGTGGAGGCCAACTGGGATTCTTCAATATGAAGAATACATGCTCCAAAATCAGTGTCAACAGCATAGATGGGATGATTAGTGGGGTTCTTGTCATCGCTGATGATATAAGCCAACTGCGCCTCTTTGTATAATCTCTTGCTCTCACCTCCGAAAACTGGGACAATACATAAGACAGATCATTTTGTAATGATCCACCTAATCTCTTGATCCAACCTATGGAAAGTAACATGCCAAACTTGGGGGGTACACATGCTACCACAATGTCCATCATCATGCTTTTCATGGGCAACTGAGACAAAGTGATGGCTAGGTCCTTGATTAATCCCTGACATTTCACTTTTCTAGAGTCGAAAGAGAACAGGTCATGATAAGGCTTGGTAATGTCAAGACCCAGCTTATCCATGACAGCCTTGGGAATTAGATTATCATTGGCTCCAATGTTTAGAAGGCAGTTGTGAAGGATTTTATCATGAATAGTCAGAGAGACATAGAATGATGGGGAGCTGTCTTCACAATTTTCAATCATTGGGTTGAGAATAACAACTGGCTTGTGATCTTGCAGATTTACACAGTCAGTGGAGGCTTGGATGGCTTTAGGCTCAAGGGCCTTGAGGATGGATCTTTTTAAGGACTCATTCTTCACTAGTTCAATCAGAGGCATAGGTATTCTTAGCTTCTGAATTTCTGATTGAAAATTTAAAGGAGAAAGAGACTTGTTAAGACCTCTTACGTCATTAGCTGGAGCTTTGAGGATGATAGGATCAACTGCTGGTTTCTTCTGCTTATTAGCTTTCTGCATTGTAGGGACAACAACTCTTTGAACATGGGTTTCCTTGGCATTATTCATCTTCGACCTCAGATTATATATTTGCTGATCTTCAGTTTGTAGAACAGCTTCACCATCCTATTCTTGGTTAATCCGGTCATTGAATAATGACTTTCATAGGCAGCTGAGGTAGAAAAAGGAGGCATTGCCTTTGTCTTCTAGACAATGGATCTCATCATCTTCTTCAAACTGCTCTTCTTCCATGACTACATTCTGGAAAGGGGTCTTCACCCTTTGGTCTTCATTGGCATCCTTGTTTCTTTGCGAAATCTGTAGCTGCTCATTAGTTCTTCTATATGGATTTGAATTTGGATTTCTAGTAGCAAAGGTATTAGGAACTCTCCCTTTCCCAGGGTGCTACTCAACCTTTAATTTGGAGATTTTAGAGGTTAATGACTCGATCATTTTGGTCATTTTATCTATCTTAAGATCAGAGGATGATAAAGACTCGCCTCTTTGTGTTCTTCTATCAACATTTCCCTTGAGCTTCTCTGCAGCCACGATATTTGATTCCACTTCCAAGGCTGCATCTTGCATGTTAGCGAAAGTAGCACATCGCCTCTCTCTCAAGAATAGGTAGAAGTCAGAATCAAAAGCACTGGCATAGGTGAGTTTAGTAGAGGTAGTAGTGGGTTTTACTTCAGCTAGTATCTTGCTGTACATACGGTTAAACCTCTTATTAAAATCAGATAGCAACTCACCATTTTCTCTCTTTAAAGTTTCCAAACTCAGTGTGGTAGTAGAGGAGATCCTTCTTATCCCCCCAATGATTTAGGAATGCATCATCTAAAGCTTCAATATCTGCTATAGATCTTAGAGTTAGTTCTCTAAACCATTTTCTAGCCTCTCCATCTAGGCTTTGGACAAAGACTCTCATCCACACATCATCTTCACTAATGTCCAGATTATCAGCATAGCTATAGAATGACTCAAGATGTTCTTCAGCAGTAACACCTTTAGTCTCAGTGGACTTAGGCCTATATTTATGATATTCTCCAGTAGGCATGGCATTCAAAGGAGTGGGCAGCATTAGAGGTCCACACCTAGCAACTATGATTCTTTCCATTTTGGTAAGTGCTTGTGGACTTGCCATAGTTGTGGTGGCTAAAAGAGTACTGGCAGTCTGAATGATAGAGGGCTGAGGAGTGACTGATAAGACTAAAGGAGTATGATGGATAGGAGGTGAAGTTTCCTTTGGGCTTACAACAAAAGAATAACCTAAAGAATAAGGAGCTTTATGAATCTTTGAGAGTTTTTCTTCACTGCTAGTATTAGATGCTATACTCTCAACATGTATTTGTTCTATTCAAGATTTTCTTGAAGAGATATAGAAGATTGTTTAGGTTTACCTGAACCTAATGCTCCTTTCTGCACTACCTTTATTTCTTTGATGATTTTTTTAGGGTCAGATACTGGGTCAACTTGTAGCTTCTGAGGATTCTCTGAGTATGCCTCACAAACTGAGCCAGAACTATGAAGTGGAGTCGCCAAGAGGTTCGGCCTTTAGTAGAGTCGCCAGATAGATGATTACAACCAAAAAAGTGCTCAGACTTTGTCTATCATCAAAGCTAGATCTATGTCATTTCCCAGGGAAGCTGAGCTTCAGTTTCCTCTCCCTGGCAACAACACCAATTATGTTATCACTCTAGGAAACTCTCCTAGGTTGTAGATCAGAGATGCCTAGTAACATATAATATTCAATATTGTTCTCTGAACTATTGGAATGAATGATGGTTTGGATCAAGTCAAATAACCATTTCAGCTCTATTCTCACTCAAGACATGCATGAACACCCTCAACAATACAAGTCTTTAGACTACTAATGCTCAATAGTTTATAGATTTAATGGAAAGATGGAGAATACTAATTGTACCAGCAGATGCATACATAAACATATATAAATGACCAACTATAGGAAGCAAATGAAACTTGCAAATCTAGTTTATCAATGTAGAGATAAAATGACAGTTATTTGGCATTAGAGATTGCAAAAAAAATGAATAATCTATTCATGTGCAAGCATAGAACAACAGAGAAAATGGAATTGAACATGTAACAACAAAAGAAGCTTATATTGCTAGAATGAAGATGAGAAGCTTAAAGGAACAAAGTAGTAATAATCTCTAGAAGTTGAACCTCTATCACATTTTGCTTTCAGATATTTATAGCTCTTTAAAATGATGCTGAGTCTTCTGAGGTTTGAGAGGTCTTAATCTATACCTTTGTCTTGTTTAACTGTTTGATCTCTGACTAGGCAAGCATGGCTTGGAGCTTTCTTCTCCTGACAGAAGAATAACCACATTCAGATATTTTGGGTAGTTTGTTGCGCTATTTGGGAGCTCTCTCATGCCAGAGATGCCCCACAATAATTCTGTCTATTCTGGATGTGTCATGTTATGGCTCCACAATCGCTTTGGGTTGATTTAGCCTTTGCTCTATGGTGGAATGGCTCTTCGAGCCTATGAAATCCCTTTAAAATGCGGGTAGTGACTGCTTTCTATTATGAACAGAGAAATGATGCAATATTGTAAATTCCCGCCTTCTTTGTGTATTTTAGACTTCAAAAGTCCTCAAAAATGATTTAGTCATCCATCGGGTCCACCCTTGGGGTCGCTATGGTTCCCTTTGTATTTCGTTTAAACAATGAAAACACAAAAATACATTGAAAATGGCTCCCTCCAGACCTAAAATAATATGTGATTTCATTCTGAATCCCATCGAGTCTGGGCTTCATCGCTATCACATGTCGCACTTAGCCTATTCTATGGTTCCCTTTGTATTTCGTGTAAACAACGAAAACAAAAAAATACATTGAAAATGGCTCCCTCCGAACTTGAAATAATATGTGATTTCATTCTGAATCCCATTGGGTCTGGGCTTCGTCGCTATCGCAAGTCGCATTCATCTTATTCCATAGTTCCCTTTGTATTTGGAAATACATTAAAAGCACTGAAAAACATGAAAAAACAGCTTTGACGGATTTGAAATAATATATAATTTCATTTCGGAAACCCATCGGGTTTGGGTTTCATCGTTATCGCACTGCCCCAAGGTTCCATTGTATTTCATTTGAACAATGAAAACACACAAAAATGCATTGAAACTAGGCTTTGGCGGATTTCAAAATCAATGCAATAGTGTGTACATAACCGTCGGGTCCGGTTATCAGGTCGCACATATACTTGTGCATTGGCCTCGCCCCATGGTATAGTGCTAATAGCGATATAGCGATGTGACTTGTCACAATCGCTTATCGCTCAAGCCCAAGGCCTTTGCTTTAATCGTCGATACCCCGTTGATGCGACCCGCCGATCCGATCATCGGAGATCGTTGATCAGCAGTGTCTTGCACCCCTTCTTTAAGTCGTCCTCTCTGTCACGCCGATTGTGATTAGCCGCTTAGATCTGGGCCGTTGATCAGGAAGATCTAATGGCTGCTATTCTTTCTGTGATCTAAGCCTGTGATTTTGCTTTTCATGGTTTTCAAGCGTTTTTGCCTCCTGATAGTGTATTTCTGCCCTTCCAAGGGCTCTCCTCTTGCGCTGATTTTGACCTTTTGGATTATTTTGAGCAAATGTTGAAGATTTCAAGAGAACTTTGGGATCCATGGGCATGATTTTAAGAAAATTTGGAGACTTTAAGAGCATATATGGATCCAATTTTGGGCCTTTTGCTAGCGAGGCTAACAAATCCGATGAATCTATTAACAACTGTTTAAAGTTATATCTTGTCTGCCTCATCGACAATATGAGTATCGACTATGTTACATCGCTAATGTCAAAATTTGTGATTGCGTGACTCACGAATTATGATTGCGGGATTTCAGAAGATTGTGATTGTGATTAGTAACATAGCATGTGGGACCTCCATGTGGGCCTTGGATGAATATTAAAAAGGGCCTCTCCGATATATTGTGTAGCAAGAGTCCTCCAAAAGTTGCGATTGCGATTAACGGTGACGTGGCATGTGGGGACCGCCAAACTTCTATTATAATATGGTTATAAGCCTCTTAGGTCTCTCCGTAAATAAACAAGTCGGCCTCCCTCCAATCAACGTGTCTCTCAAGTCATTGGTGAAACCCATATAAATACAAGTTAAAACATTTCACTAAAGGTATCGATCGAGCATCAAGCACATAGAAGAACTAAAAGAGTTCACAACTCATGAACTTGAAAAGACAGAGGAAGCCGAAAGTCGAGAAGACATAGAAGGTGCAACAGAAGCCAAAGGCCGAGTGAAGAAGGAAATTGAAGACAGAGTGGGAGGACATTCTTTTGACCTGATTCATCTTGGAAGGATTGGACCCGAAGTGAAGCCATAACACAGACAATGACCTGTTGCAAAGACTACAAGGGTAGGGTTTTGTAAAAAAGTTCTTGGAAGCAGTATAATACAATCAAACATTTCTTGACAAAGTAAATCAATAGGGTTAGAGTCCTTGGGGTTGGTGCTTCATGTAGTGCCCTGCTTTAGTTGACTGAAAGTGATATGACTTTAACATTTATTTAGCCCTAAGGTCCACACTTTATTCTTTGAGGACCTCAGGTTGAGGATCTAGATACATGACTCTATTATTAGTGGTTGTGATGTTTATGTATATTCTCCATTGATATTATGATGAAGATAGCATTAATGGTTATGTATGTTATTTATTGATATTTTGATGATCGTAGCATTAATGATTATGCATGTTCTCTATTGATATTATGATGATGGTAGCATAAATGGTTATGTTTGGTCTCTATTTGAATTATGATGATGATAGTAGTAAAGGATACACATGCTCTCTATTGATATCATGATGATGATAGCTTTGATGAATAGGTATGTTTTTTATTTATGTTACAATGTTGATAGCTTTGATGGATATGTATGTTTCCATTTAACGTTATGATGATGATAGCCATGATGGATGGGTGCCATATGTTACCTACTTGCATTAGTTCTGGTTCACAATGAACAATGATGTGAATGACTAGGTGAGATCGATGATGTTATTATGACAATGACTAACACTGAAAAACCATGTTGTTGATGATTATTGATTATGGCAGGAAACCACTAGAGGCACTCGCATATGACGAGTTGACGACACCTGGTTTGATGAAAATTAATATTTTGTCTTTGAAATTATAAGTCAATTTTGAAAAACTTGCTATATATGTTTATCTATATTCTGACGATATGTTAGTGGTTGCAGGCACAGATTAGTTTCTTGGCTGAATGACTCACATATAGGTGATGGGGTTGTACAATTGGATGAAACTGCATTGGAGGGGTGGGACAGTGTCCCTGATCTCACCCACTGGCACTCCCGTCGTGACTTGTGCTGGAAAGGTTGAAAAAACTTCGCCTTGAAGATCATGATGTCATGAGGGCAGGTCCCAAATTTGGGTCGTTCATGAGGACTTTACCGAGGGGCGCGCATCAAGGCAGATTCCTTGATCCCCGACACCATTAGTCTCACTATAGTAGGCAACATAAGAGATGATAGTGGTCTCTATCGTTGCACATATATTTTCCCCTTGTAGCCACTGAATGCTTGAAGGGCAAGTGGTGTGGCACCCTTGGAACTTCAAAGGAATTTCTTAAAGGGCACGACCAACTTGACACCCATGGAATCTCAAATAAGCTATTAGGTGTGGCACCCTTGGAACTTCAAGGGAAGTTCTTGAAGTGCATGACCAAACTTGGCACTCGTGGAATCATTAAAAATAAATAAATTAATAAATATAATCAAGATATTAAAACCATGTAAATTCACATCAAGTAGTAAATGATGATTAGAATCGAGGTAATTAAATGAAGAATAAAATTTGGGTTAAGGGGATCATAAGAAGAAATAAAAGATTTTACCTTAAAAATCCTACCCTTCCCATGTTGGAAAATTTTAGGTAAATAATGTAATTTAATTAGGTAAAAAGAGGAAAGAGGGACAAAAATGTAAAGGATAAATATTAATCATAAAATAGTTAAACCTAATTAAGAGAAGAGGATGATGAATTAAAATAAGATTAATAAATTAAATTTTAGAGAAATTTAGAGAATCTCCATGTGGCAACAACCAACATAAGAATATCCATCTAAGAGATAACTTGAGTTAAATGAAGGAGTTTATAGGGGATCAAATCCTGACTTATCAATTGACTTTAGTAATGACCACAAATTAATGAGTAAAAAATGGGAATCAAGAGACAACTAGGAAAAAAAATATGAGTTTTGTTGAGGTGAAAAAAAATGTTAATTTAATTAAAATTTAAGTAAATAATTTTGGAGACCCTTGATGAGAGAGTGACACATGGGTGGGTGAATAATCAAACTATTGAATTATCAAAAATAATTAATTATGCATGAAATGCCATGTGTCACCTATGAAGACTCCTATAAAACAAGGGGCATGTCATGGGAGAAGGGACTTTCTCTTTACCTTATTGTTGGATGGATGAGATTATGCCAGCGTAGTGACTATGAGCTATAGTGAGTTTGGTGAGGTAGAGAATTTTAGAGAGGGGACTCTTAAGCCAAAGAGTGCTCTCCTCTGCCAGCTAATACATTTCTTCATTATACAACCCTATTGCAGCTTAGGGGTCTGCGGGGAAGGAGATTACACAAGGAGTAGGCTAGTGGGTCAACCAGTGGGTCATTTCATTCAGGTTAAGCACTTCGACATTCAAACTTGGAGGTGATCGACAATAAAGGAGGGCAAATAGTGGCAAGTCAAGTTTGAATCTCATCTCCTGGTGAATGATACCTATGTTGTTATAATATTCTTTTGTAAGGCTTCATTATGGGTTTTAGTTAATAACATCTAAATTAGATGATATGTTCAATAAAGTGAAATTCAAAAATGTTTTATATAATGCTTAATAATTTTTGAGTTCCCTATGCTATTTTCTTGTGGTTGTATTTTTAGTATTTAAAAAAGAGGCTTTCCCCTAATAAGCTGTAATTCTTTTTTGGTGAAACAAAAAATAAAAAACAAAAGTGAATACTTAATAAAATAGAGATCTCCCATAATTTAAAAAAATAAGTCATATTCATTCTAATGGTATGTTGCAGTCTTGATCAGGTTGTTTTCTCATGGGCATGGGCTGGGTTTGAAGAATTGGACAGTATTGTTATCCCCCTGAACTACAGGATTTATTTCTTTTATTTTGGTTTGAAATGAAATGCCGAGAGCCCACAATGTTTTTCCTGGGTTTCCAGCTCTATTTCAAGGTTGTATGCTACCTTGCGGTGCCATGGAGGATTTGAAACTGGTTGTTGGTTGCATTATGAAGATTGGGCATTTCTGTAACTACCCACTAAAGACGTTACAAACCAAAGGAACACCAACGTAGTAACACTTCTGCACAAAGGCGAGCTTAAAAATTGGTTCGAGTTCTGCTGCACTTAATTAGTGATTGACATGTACATCAATAATACTTCAAACTTCTGGGATAAGAAATAAACACATTTTAGAAGATATAATAATTTTCTGCGTTGTCAAATTGCAACCTAAAGATGTAGGTTTGTGTTACTAAAATATTTTATCAGTCACTGTTAATTTGATCAACGATGAGGAAATCATATCAGGGTCTCAACGTGTCCATGAGCTAGAGCTTTTAACCAAAGGATCAAAGGAGTGTGGAATTGACATTAATACAATCTCAACGTATATAGATTCCTTCAGGTTGGTTTATTTTCTGATTGGCTTAGAAGATTTTACTCCTAATTTTGTTTTAAAACTGTTAAAATTGGCAACTAGGGACAAACTCCATGTGGGTCATCTTATTTATGGAAGCTGATATATTTCTTGGATCCCGTTCATTGAGAGGTGTAGGATTGATCTAAATATCATTCGATTCCGATAAGTATTC
Organism: Pinus taeda; assembly: GCA_000404065.3. NCBI lineage: Eukaryota > Viridiplantae > Streptophyta > Pinopsida > Pinales > Pinaceae > Pinus > Pinus taeda. The sequence goes on along the minus strand of APFE031726057.1, from coordinate 47,582 downwards.
ATGGAGTTATGAATTTATTTGCATTATAGGACAATTCGTCAAGGTCAGCCAACAACCAAATAAACCCCACATGTGCTCAATGTTTTAGTATAAATAGATGTGGCCTTCAAGTCATTTCAACACACTTGGGATCTCTTCCTCTCTCGACTTGTCTTTGGGTTTTAGTAGGAGGAGAGATCCTAAGGAATAATGTTGCCCTGATCTAGAGGGCAGAAAAGTTGGAACTACTAGGAATAGCTGAAAAGTCTGAAATGCCGGAAAAGCTGGAATTGCTAGAAAAGTTGGAAAAGTCAAAAAAGTTGGAACTACCGGAAAAGATGAAACTGTCGGAAAAGCTGAAATTGCTGAGAAAGCCTAAAATGCCAAAAAAGTCGGAACTGCCAGAAAAGCTGGAAAAGCTGGAACTGCCAGAAAAGTCAGAAAAGCCAGAACTGCCAGAAAAGACGGAACTCCCGGAAAATCCGGAAAAGACGGAAAAGCCAGAACTGTCAGAAAAGTTGGGAAAGCCAGAAATGCTGGAAAATCCAGAACTTCCAGAAAAGCCGGAAAATCCAAAAAAGCTAGAACTGCCAGAAATCCGGAAAAGCCAGAAAATCCAGAAATGCTAGAACTGTCAGAACCGCCAAAAAAGCCAGAAATGTCGGAACTGTAGGAACTGCCAGGAAAGTTGGAATTGCTAGAAAAGCCAGGACTGTCAAGACTGCCAGAATTGTCAGGAACAACCAGAACTACCAGAACTCTCGGGAACAGTCGGAACTACCATAACTGCCGAAATAGCCGGACCATCTATCTTCGAAGGAGAGCAGCATGCAAGGGACAACTAACTAACATTGGGACAGTTGTATGGTACTTATCAGCAAATACACCAAGCATGCAATGTTATTGCTAGCATGCAAGGGACAACAAGCATGCTAAGGACAACAAGCCTGCTAGGAACAACAAGCAAGCAAGGGACAACAAGCAAGAAATGTGTAGCCAACACATAGGTCAGTATGGCAACATGGTGCAACAATGTCACATAATTATGGCAACATGGTGCAACAATGTCACATAATGCAGTACAATGATGGATATAGTCATGATTAATGAATCGTGATGAGATGCAACATAGTGATGATGGGTGCAGCATGGTGCAACGCAATGAGGTGCAACATGATGACGAAATGAAACACAATGATAGGTGAAGGAGTCACCTTGGAGAATTAGTTGAAGTAGCATGTCTTCAACTGATCTCATGTATCATCTTCTTAGAGATGATTTATGCTCTTATCTAGATAAGTCAAAATGTTGATCAAGGGTTCCCCATATAAGAAAAATTGATCAAGGGTTTCCCCACATTGGGGTTTGTCCCTGGCTAGAACCACAACTTGTGTCCTCTTGTCTTGGCTTGTCTTCTGTGATTTATGTTTATGTTATATCTGCAGTTTACTTTAATGTTGATGTGATTGCTAATCTGGAAAAGATATTGAGCTAACTGTGAAAATTGAAATAAATTTCTCTAAGCATAAAATATACCTAAAATTAACATGGTATCAGAGCTGAGGTGAAGACAATGCTCAAGAAAGAGTGAAAGAGAAATCACTGAAGACAGTTGGGAAAGGACAAAAGGATTAGTGGATTCCTCATCCCTCTTCAAATTCATCGAGGGTGAAGTCGAAGCAGAGAATATTATTAGAATGGCACAGCGGAATATGGCCTACCTAAAGATCACTTCATTAGAAGACTGGATCTCAGGGTGGAAGGAAAGGCAGATATCTAGTTCGGCCATTATGTGCAGGAGTGTCCGAATGGTAGGGACACATCACTTGATGATGATAACAATCATTCCAGGGACATCTTCAATGATCAAAGGAATGACAGGTAATCCAAGTCATCACGGAAATGGCTGACTCTTCATAGAAAGCAAGGAACCCCAGGTATGAAGAATCAAATGTTGTTTTTGATAAGATAAAGAAGTGTTATCTTGTATTGGCCCTCTCCTTCAGATTCTT
>APFE031726057.1:26258-39095 GCA_000404065.3 Pinus taeda | reverse complement strand
ATACTAGTACGCAGGCTTCTACCTGCAGAGAGCTACACCCCCCATAGTTCTTGTACTAGCCGATCCATTTACTAGTACGCAGGCTGCTACTTGCTACAATGCTCCAAACATTTCAACTGCTACTAGAAGGGAGCTACCACCCCCTTAGCTCTTTTACTAGCTAAGATACTAGTACGTAGGTGCCGACCTACAATCTTCTCTTCTTCGGGTACCATGTTTCATTAATTTTCATACTGGATACACCTGAAGCACAACACATAATCTGAAAGGCCACGTTTCATCCAATTTTCATACTGGACCCATTAATATAATCAATCAATCTTCTCAATCACCCAAACACCAATACATATACAAGGATAATATGTGAGATATCAACCAGATCTAGTACATTAGATCACATAAAGATAAGTCATTAAGAACTTGATCCATTCAACCATAATCATGTTGTTATCAGAACTCAATACCAGTAACCAGACATCAATTATGCACCCAGAACCCGCAAAATAGTCAAAGGTAGTTAAAGCAAATTTCAAGCAAGGTCCACAACTTCACTGCCAGACATCTGCGGGTATCCGCACCTACGCCTTCTGCTCCTCTACGGGTATCTGCACCTACGCCTTCTGCTTCTCTGCGGGCATCCGCACCTGCGCCTTCTGTTGCTCTGCGTACCTCCGCACCTGCGCCTTCTGTTGCTCTACGTACCTCTGCACCTGCCTTCTGCTGCGCTGTGTACCTCCGCACCTGAGCTGTGGATCGCCTGCGGACCTCTTATTAGGGCCAAATTAACAGTCCTCCAATGTGCCACAGTCAGTCCGATCAATAGATCTGATCATGCGCCAATGAGATCGCGACTTATCAGCAGTTTACAGAAATATCCTTGATTTAGATCTAGCTATCACTCACCAACCGATCACAAGAATTTCAGATCTAGATCACCTTAAGATATTCAACCCATAAGTCCCAACTTCCAAATGATCTCCTTCCCTTTTTATAGTCAAGCCTTTCACAATACCATGGTCCAAAACCATAATAACACAATACCATGAACCCAATACTTGAGATCAATACTTTTGGATGCAATACCACGGACCAAAACCATAAGATCACCATACCATGGACTAGATACCATGGATCACCATAGGATTCCCACGTGTGTGTGCTTTTCTCTGCATGGAAGTGTGTGCACTAGGGTCCGCACCTTCTGTTCGGACAACCTGCGGACATGACTGCAACTTTCTGAATGGCATACCTACGGGTCCGCACCTTTTGAACGGTGTACCTGTGATCCTCTTATTTTCTTCCATTCTGAGAGGTTGATCATCAATCTTTGCTATTGGCCAGTTGCACTTAAGATCTGTTCACTTGTATGAGTTTCCATCAAGGACAACACTTGTCTCATAATGCCAACAATCTCCCCCTTTGGACTTGATGGAAAAGCTCACTTGTCATACTAAAGACTATCGTTTGATTCCTTTACACTATCATGTATTCTATCACATCTGCTATCTCTTCTTATAGATTCATCTGATTATATATAGGTGAGATGTTCTTCTATGAGTGGGTTGCCATCAAGTACAACACATGCATCATAATGCCAACACATAGGGCGACTCACCCTCCCCTTGTGGTGTGCTATGAACAGGATGATTAGTTCTTCTGCGGGTCAGGATGATTAGTTCTCCTGTGGCAACTGTGGAATAGGATGATTAGTTCTCCTGTGGGTCGGGATGATTAGTTCTCCCTTGGCAACTGTTGAAGTGGATGATTAGTTCTCCTGTGGGCCAGGATGATTTGTTCTCTGTGGCGACTATGGGACAGGATGATTAGTTCTCCTGTGGGCTAGGATGATTTGTTCTCCATGGCGATTGTGGAATAGGATGATTAGTTCTCTTGTGGGCCAGGATGATTAGTTCTCCATGGCATCCATTGACAGGATGATTCATTCTCCTGTGGATAGGATGATTAGTTATCATGTCGAGGCATCCTACCCATGCAGTCTGGGACTCATGGGAAGTACCTCTCATCTGATCAATGAACAGGGAAATGAGGATAGGGACCATAGTAGTACTATTGATGGACGCATCATTATATCTACCGTTCTCCCTATGCTAGGATGACCTCCATTGATTTGGGATCAATGAAACTGATCTGGGATCAGTATGAGTGGTTTGAGACAATCTCTTGTGACATTGATTTGGGATCAATAAAACTAACTTCGCGTCAGTAAGAGTGATGTGACACACTCTCTTCAGATGAAACTGACTTCGGGTCAGTAGAGAATGGTATGAGACATTCTCGATCAATTCTTCTTCTTCATGGTTTAGCAGAGAAGAGCTTAGCAGATCAAAGCAGAGCAGAGCTCAATAGATCAAAGCAGAGTAGAACAGTGCAGGGCACTAATGGTAGATATAGTATAGTCGGACATATGGATCAACGGATGGAGTTCTCCCTAGTTGAGAGGGAGTATTAAAATTGACAACTAGGGCCAAAATCCATGTGGATCATCTTATTATGGTACCTGATATTTTTCTTGGATCCCTCTCATCAAGAGGTGTAGATTTTATCTAAAGATCATTCGTTTCCGATAAGTATTCATGGAGTTATGAATTTATTTGCGTTATAAAACAATTCGTCAAGGTCAGCTAGCAACCAAATAAACCCCACATGTGCTCAATGTTTTAGTATAAATAGAGGTTGTCTTCAAGTCATTTCAACACACTTGGGATCTCTTCCTCTCTCTACTTGTCTTTGGGTTTTAATAGGAGGAGAGATCCTAAGGAATAACGTTGCCCTGATCTAGAGGGCAGAAAATCTAGAACTGCCGAGAATAGCCGAAAAGTCGAAAATGCCGGAAAAGCCGGAACTACTAGAAAAGCTAGAAAAGCTAGAAAAGATGGAATTATCGGAAAATATAGAACTGCCGGAAAATCCAGAACTACCAGAAAAAGCCGAAAATGTCGGAAAAGTTGGATTCCAGAAAAGCTAGAAAAGTCGGAAGTGTCGGAAAAGCTAGAAAAGCCATAATTGCCAGAAAAGATAGAACTGCCGGAAAAGCTGGAAAAGCTAAAAAAGCTGGAATTTTTGGAAATTCTGGAAAAGTAGGAATTTCCAGAAAATCCGGAAAATCCGGAACTGCTAGAAAAGCTGGAAAAGTCTGAAATGCTAGAACTGTGAGAACTGCTAGAAAAGCCGGAAATTCCAGAACTATCGGAACTATCGGAAAAGCTGGAACTGCCGGAAAAGCCAGAACTGTTGGGATTGCCAAAACTATTGGGAACAACCGGAACTACAGGAACTTCCGAGAACAGTCGGAACTGCTAGAACTGCTGAAACAACTGGAGCATTTGTCTCCAAAGGAGAGCAGCATGCAAGGGACAACTAACTAACATTGGGACAGTTGTATGGTACTTAGCAGCAAATACACCAAGCATGCAATGTTACAGCTAGCATGCAAGGGACAACAAGCATGCTAGGGGCAAAAAGCATGCTAAGGGCAACAAGCAAGCAAGGGACAACAAGCAAGCAATGTGCAACCAACACATAGGTCAGTATGGCAACATGGTGCAACAATGGCACATAATGTAGTACAGTGATGGGTACAATCATGATTAATGAAGCGTGATGAGATGCAACATAGTGATGATGGGTGCAGCATGGTGCAGCGCGGTGAGGTGCAGCATGATGACGAAATGCAGCATAATGATAGGTGAAGGAGTCACCTTGGAGAATTAGTTGAAGCAACATGTCTTCAACTAATCTCATGTATCATCTTCTTAGAGATGATCTATGCTCTTATCTAGATAAGTCAAAGTGTTGACTTCTGTTGTAAACGTATTATCTCTCTCTCTCTCTCTCTGTTGAACTATTGAAGAAATATAAGAAGAATTGATCAAGGGTTTCCCCACATTGGGGTTTGTCCCTAGCTAGTGCCACATCTTGTGTCCTCTTGTCTTGGCTTGTCTTATGTGATTTATGTTTATGTTCTATCTGCAGTTTACTTTAATGTTGATGTGATTGCTAATATGGAAATGATATTGCGCTAATTGTGAAAATTGAAATAAATTTCTCTAAGCATAGAACATACCTAAAATTAACAAAAACGTATTGAGCTAATGTTCTCAAATTTGTAAGAGCGAAATTAACTCCATTGCTTCCACACTCCAGCAATTGAAAATTGTGTTTGTACCTTGCAATTGAAAATAATGTTTGTATCCTGAAAAATGGTTCAGTTCCCTTCTGTACCCATGCAATTCACAATATTCTGTTACACATAGTCTTTGTTGGGTGATAAAATGTGCCTTTTAAAACTCCTATTTATCCCACATTAATTATCAACCTGGGCAAGTCCTCTTATTTCAAGAGTGTACACAATATGTGCACGCTATAATCCCAAAGAGTAATTTTTCTTAAATTGCAGTATAGATCTTTCAAATACAAGAGTAAATGGATGCTTTTAGTAAATCCCAATTGCAATTAAAGAAAACTTAATCCTCTAATGAAATCAAATCATACATTCATCAAAGTAACAACAATCATCAATCGAGGATACAGTAGTGATAACTCATTCCTCTTTTAATATATTTAATCTAAATCAAACACAATCCTCAATAACCAATACAAGCAGCAAACGATCTCAATCTAAGAACTTTGATAACGATAGTCAATACTCTTTACAGTTGATGATATCAAACATAATATGTAATTAAATAACTGAATCTGAAATAACAGTAAACTGAATCAACAATACTACTACGGATTATACAAAGCAAAACAATTATGTTAAGATTGGAAAATAAGAGACAACAAAGTGACACAATTGCATAATAAGAATTCAATCAAACCATCACACTTTGGAAATCAGAAATGCATGATACAGGAACAACAAGTGAATGCACCAAGGGTCAGGCCCTTAGCCACCGGCGAATACTGCTGGATTACTTCAGGAGATGCGAAGGAACAACAACTCTACTTATATATTAATCATCAAATCGAGCAGCATTTTGTGTCTTCTTAGTAGCGAGAGTCTGCAAATAAAATTACAATTCAGAATAATAATCGTTCCATCCCTCTCTCCTCCTATCCTATCCTATCTATCTCTAATTTAATAATCCATCTAATTCCCCATAATTCCCATTCTCCTGTCTTTGATCTATGTTTTCATTTAAATACACAGAGAGCAGAGAGAAGTTGCAACAAAGATGATTACAAAATGATTCTCATTACAAAATTGGATTGTTCACAACAAATTGATCAACAAGATCATATCTGAAATATCTTTCCATCAACATTCAACACGAACAGGTCGAATTTGGTATTGCAACGGAGATAATTTGGAAAACGTCCACAACAGCAAATTTGAGAAAAATGTCTTCGGAGAACCTTTCTTTTCTCTTAATACGGATCGAATTTGAGAAAATAGCTTAGAATAAAACTAATTTGGTCCGTTTTGGACAAAACCCATGTTTCGGATTTTCCAGATTCTTCTCCATTTGCCCAAAACGTCCAATGCAAAATTGTCACTTCTTATTCCAACGAATTTTTGAGTTGGCACATTTAATGATGAGCTGGAGATCAAATCTGCAATATGGAAAATATCTTGGAGGCTAAAATGGTGGGTGATGTTACAACAAATTTATTAATAAACCATCATTGGTAAAATCATGCATAATAATCATCAATTTATTAAAAATAAAGGAGAAGAAATAATATTTATCCATAAGAGCATAAATAATTATAAGATGATAAACCATGATAAATGACGTGATAAAGAATATTAGAAATGGGTGAAATAGGCGTTTAAGAGTGATAATAATAATGACAAACTAGCGGCCCAATAGTCTTCTCTACGCAGATATGGAGTAGTACGCACAAGGCTCCATGTTATGGTGGTCCTCACACTCCAACATTCTATATCGGAATTAGTTTTGGCTCCTTCTCACGACATTAATTCCCATCAAATCAACTAGACATCTTCTTTACTCCCCTCACAATAACCAATGTCCAATTGATATTATTACACCATTAGAATACTCAATTTCTTCAGCGTCGGTCATTGGGAAAAATCTCCAAATGCTTCATTAAACTCAATGCAGACTCACAGTTACCTTATGCCCATAATCAATTAACAAATTAATACTCTAATCCATCTTCACTTTTACATGCATAGAACTATAAATCCAAGGTTGAGATTCTTGTGGAAGAGAGCCAAGTTCAGCGTTGTTGTAAGGGCCAGGTTCTTGTATAGAGCCAGTGTTTAACAATGGGTCGAATAGATGACTAAGGGAGGTCTAATCCCTCTTTAGGAGTATCCATTTTAGTTGTTGTTCATGGGAGACAATTCTAGGGTGAGTTTATTAGTCATTGGGACAAGCTACAACCAGCCATCCTGAAGCATGAATTGTTGGTTAAAAGGGTTGTATACATAGCATATTTGTTGATTGATATATCTGTGGGAAAAGGCCAAGTTCACAATCATTATGGGACTGATATTTATGAAGAATTCTTCTATTAGTGCTGCCAAGAAAGGACTGATATATTGAAGCATATAATGTTGAAGTTCATCACAGAAATTTTAAGTGAGGTTGAATATGAAGGAGGAGGTTGATTAGTAGCTAATTTAGAGGCTAGTATAAACATTCTTTGCACAAATTGATATTTCTATGTGAAAGGGGGACGAGCTATAATCATCTTGAAGGTCATTTCCATTAATAGTGTATTGTTGGAACCACATCATAATTCCCTCAATGTGTTGAAGTTCACATCTCTGAGTTATTGCCAGGTTCCTCTACTCCTTTTGCTCACTGTGTATTCTTGTGCCATGTTAATAAAATGACAATTTATGTTCAAGTTATGGGTATGCAAACTTGTATGGGTGATATATGAATTTCTTGGTTTAGTTCTAAGCACATAATATTGTTCGGAAGTATTTATTTGGCATGTGTTACCCACTGTGCATGTTCATTTAAATTTAAAACCAAGAAAATTCACCTACAACCATGTCTACAAAATGTTTGACAAAACTCCTCGGTCAAAAAAACTATTACACTCAGAAAAATTTAGTGGAAAAGTTGAGATATCTGGTATACTATAGCTAGATATTCATCATTTATATTAGGCAAAAAAAAAAATTACCACACATGCCAATAATCACTCTTCACATTTCTTTGATCCATTTTCCTCCTGATTTTTCTCCATTAAATGGTGCAAAATTAATAGCGTATGTATAAGGAGGAAGTTATAGTCAATTATTTCAGTGAAAGAGAATCGACATTCAAAAATAAAATCTAAAAATTTTCTCCAATAGGACACTCACGCCTATAAGTTCAATTCAAATATGTTAGCTAAGTGTTGAATGCTAAGCTTCACAGAGATTATTTTTTTTTAAATTCCATGGAACCCTTAATGGGAGAGAATACAAGATTTAGTACAAAATCATTTTCATGAGAAAGGAGGTGATCCCCACATATAAATGCAATGTGAAAAAAATCTTGGCATCTTCATCTTGCTCCCATAGTGGAAGTCCTAGTAATGGGAAAACATGTTAGAAAAGAACTCCAGAAATAACCATTTGACAAAATAGTCTAGGTAGGAAGAAGCATATCAATTCAAGGGAGGAAGAAGCATATCAATTCAAGGCCATTAAATTGTAATTTAGAAGAAATCCATTGATTTTACTTCAAGCGAGGATATATCGAATCTCTAATGATCAAGAACTACATTAGACATAAGAGTAACAAAAGTTTCACTTGTGAGAATTTTAAGAGGAGTGATTTTTCTTGAAGTAAAAGTTTTTCCTAAAAATTTCATTGTGGTAGTCACCGATGCCTTTTTGATGAACATTTTGAGCTAAAATTTCAACATCCAATATTGTGTTTATTGATAGCTAAGCTCATAAAATCATAAAAACATTAGCAATGTATTTTTCTCTCTTTTTACTTAGGACATTCTCAGTTTATGTTATGATAATGCTACCAACCACCTCTACCATTTACATGACATAATGTAATCTAAGCATACTAATTGAGCAGATTGATGGTATTCTTTGGATTAAATCTTATAGGAATGTTTGAAATTGATAGGTGAATTATATAATCAAGAACTTATAAATGCATAAAATGTTCCTTTGGAAGGATATAAACATGGTTATGATTTTTATCTGATTTATATTTATTTATTTTTATCTTATAAGGAAAAATCGTGTTAAATTGTGGCAGGATTCATTGGTGAACTATGATTAGAAGAGGTACAAGAAGCGGGGCAGCTAAAGGGCGCAATATGGCGCCACACAACAACTGAATCCTACCTCCCCACGCAATGATGGGGAAAATATCACAACACCAAAGCATAAAACAATTGGAGAAGTGTTGAACTTAATGAGATCATTCCAACACATGTCTGAGGTATTAATAAATCATTTGTGTTAAAACTAGCAACTAGGGCCAAACTCCATGTGGGTCATTTTATTTATGGACGTTGATATTTTTCTTGGATCCCTCTCATTGAGAGGTATAGGATTGATCTAAATATCATCTGATTTCGATAAGTATTCACGGAGTTATGGATTTATTTGCGTTATAAGACAATTTGTTAAGGTCGGCCAACAACTAAATTACACCCACAGGAGATGACTTGAGAGTCATTTCACACTCATTTCACTCTTGATTTCTCTCCACTTGTTCTAGGTTTTAGTGGAAGAGAAATCTAAGAGAGGAATCCCTAAAACGCAGAAGGTAAGGATCCCTAGTATGAAGCCCTAGATGTAATAAGGCTACATGCTACCCCATACATTGGTCTCTACATGACCTAATGCAGTCCTAAGGAGGATGCCCTAACGCAGTCCTAAGAAGGATGATCTAGCAACAATTCAAAGGAGGAGACCCTACTTCTATACGCTACCTAAAGGAGCCTAGTCGCAGTCCTAGGATGGAGAAATAACACGATGGAGGAGGCCCTACTCACCGCCCTTATATGCAGATCTAATCTGCCCTAACCACAGGTCTGCCTAGCCCTAACTTAGTTGTCTAAATCCTATCCATAATCATATTAAGAAGGCCGAGGAGATTCTAGACAATGTCATGTGGAGGAGATTAAGGAGGCCAAGTAGTGGATGTTTTGAGCACTGTTCTCTCTTGTAACAGGCCGAGTAAAGGGACCCTCGTGTTGTGACTAGGCTGCAACTAAGGAAACATTCTAGCGAGGGTTTGAAGGGTTGTCTTAAGATCATTTCAGGTGACCAAATTATTGGAAGGAGGCCCGTGAAGCTTTTCTAGAGGGTCGAGGTAAGGTAAGACTATTTTAAAAAGCTGTTAGTGTGCAGCAGAGGTCTGTGGTAGGCGACATGTCTAGCCACTCCAAAACAGGCCAGAGTGGAAGTTTTAGGGGCTGCCATATGCTCAGAACAATAGCATGAGGAGGGATCCATCTACCTTGACTAGGCCGCAGTTGTTCAAGGTATGTTTTGATGCATGATTATTGGATTGATGTAGGTTACAATGGGACAATAGCAAGTTCAGTGTTGCAAACACAAATGGGATAGAAAGCTATCATATGAGCAACAATTAAAAATGGGACAACATTATGGCAACATGGAATGACAATGTCACTAACAGTGGGACAACAAGCTATGACATGGTACAACAATGGAGCAATGGGACAACAACAATGGCATTGTGAAATGATGGCACAACGGGACAACAACTACAAGAAGGTGGAACAAATGAAATCATGGTGAAACAGTATGAGCACTGACAACATTGTGATAAGGGCCAGCATGATGTGAAATGCTACGACACAATGATGGGCATCATGACAATGTGAAGTGTAGCATGTTGTGTGCAACACTTGCTAGTATAGTACAATGATATTAAATTCTACAATGAGATGCAGCATGATGGGCACAGTAAGGTATAGGATGATGTAGCATTGGTAAGTGCAACAAGATGATAAGGTACAACAAGATGTTGCAATACCGGAAGGTGCAACACGATGCAACACAGTGAGGTGCAGCATGATGACGAGGTGAAACACAATGATAGGTGATGGAGTCACATTGGAGAATCAGTTGAAGCAACATGTCTTCAACTGAGCTCAGCTAACTCATGTATCATCTTCTTAAAGATGATCTATGCTATTATAAGTCAAAGTGTTGACTTTTGTTGTATATGTAATATCTCTCTCTATGTCTGCTAAACTATTGAAGAACATATAAGAAGAATTGATCAAGGGTTTTCCCACATTGGGGTTTTTCCCTCGCTAGTACCACATCTTGTGTCCTCTTGTCTTGGCTTGTCTTTTGCGATCTATGTTTATGTTCTATTTGTGATTTACTTTAATTCTGATGTGATTGCTAGTCTGGAAAAGATATTGAGCTAACTATGAAAATTGAAATAAATTGTTCTAAGCATAGAAGATACCTAAAATTAACATGGTATCAGAGTGGGGGTGAAGACAAAGCCCAAGCAAGAGTGAAAGAGAAATCACCGAAGATAGTTGGGAAAGGACAATAAGATCAATGGATTCCTCATCCCTATTCAAATTCACCAAGGGTGAAGTCGAAGCAGAGAATATTATCAGAATGGCACAACGGAAGATTTTGATGGCCTACCTAAAGATCACTTCATTGGGAAGTCCAGATCTAAGTGTGGAAGGAAAGGCAGTTGCCTTATTTGTAATAGGTTTGACCATTATTCTTAGGAGTGCCCGAATGGTTGGAACACATCACTTGATGATGATAACAATTATTCCAGGGACATCTTCAATGATCGAATGAATGCAGGTTATCAAGGAAATAACCGACTCTTCAAAGAAAGCAAGGAACCTTAGTGCTTCAAGGCACTTCATCGGATAGAAGGGTGCTCTCTCTAATTTGGTAGAGATGGAAACAATCGTGAGATTATACTTGGAGTAAATTCTAGCTATCCCGGAAAGGGTGTGTTATCACTTAAAACTACAGTTCACCTATGTCCAAAGATCCATATTAAATTTTTGGTTCAAGTCAATAGGTTTTTAGGTGTGTCACTTTGAAATTAGTTTTCCAAAGGTATTGATGTAAGTCCTTGTAAAAAAACCGTTAGATACCATCTCTCATAGCATATCTTGTCTTGATTGCATCATTCCGATTTTGCATAGTTTCGCAGCGTAATATGATTGGCCAGTTTAGCTGCGCAATCATTTTCCACCTTTCCGCAGCATATCATTGAGCAGCCATTTCGTAGCGCGGTATGTCATTTCATAATTGCCTGCGCTACGAAATCGGGGATTCGGGTTTTTTCTGCAGCATATTTCCTTGAAATGTCAAATCTCGGGAGGTGAGTCATCAAAAACCGTTCATATGTGTCAGTCGACGTCCTCTCCAGATCATGATAGGATTCATCCCGCCATCAGAGATAGGATCACACACATGTCAATTATTTCAATCAATCTTATGAGGTATGGTAGTGCAATTATGTTTATTCATGATGCATTAACGTGCCTGTTCTATGGTGAGTGTTTGAAAAAACACAAGGAAGCCACCCGAATTCTCATTTAAAAAGAGACTACTGCAAGCGAGCCTGCATTCCGAAGCCGAAGCTGTTGAGTAAATTGGAGTTGCTAATTAAGTTCTCTGTGCAAGAATTTTCTGAGCAAGATGGAGAAAAGAGAGCATAGATCCGGGAGATGTCTGAGAACTGAACCAGAAGGACTTGATCTCACGCTTAAAGACGAAGGTGTTACACGAGCTTTCAGACAGGCGGGTTGCTGGAGGTTCTGTGAAAAATTGAAGGGCGGACACACAGAGGTAACCAAAGCTTTCGCTCTAAATTTCAGCGGCTTGAATTCTAAAGTTGCATTACTAGAATTCCCTGTATCTCCGCAAGCTATTTCCGCTGTCACCGAAATTCCAAGGAGTGGTCAGGAATGGTTTAAGAATTATAAGTTTGATACAACTCCATGTAAGGAGTTTCTGAAAGACCAATATGCTAACGAGGACCTTACTAAGGCAATACCCAGGCATTATATTAAAGAGCATTATGCTCTGCTCCTCACAGCCATTCAGAAATACCTCACATGCGAGGGAAGGTACACTAAAGTCTACTCTTACCATTTCAAACTTTTGCTACATTTCACAGGGAACGCATCCATAGATATTCCTTTCTATTTATTTAGGAGTCTTGGTAAAATGTGCGACAAAGTTCAATTCAAAAGGGATAATTATGAGACATCTCTCTTCCATCATGGTTTAATTAAGTTACTGGTGCTAGATAGCCTGCATAAAATCGGGAGGGATTGGGACTCTTTTATTTTCATGTCGGGTTTCCAAAGCAAAACAGGTCTTACCCCATTACCAGACAGGGAAAAGGAAGGAAAGACTCAAGAGTCTACATTGGTTGAAGAACCTACATCGGCTGAGCCTAAGAAGCAGGTTAAAGACCGAAAGAAAACGAAGCATAAGTCAAAGCAATCAGAGAAACCCGTAGTCATTAAAGAGACACCCAAACCATCCAAGGAGAAGAGGAAATATCAGAAAGTCGCATCTAAGCCAAGTGAAGTTGCACAAGAAACCAGGATCAGAACAAGAAGCCAGTTGAGTAAAGAAAAAGGAAAGTCAGTTGCAGTAGAAGACAGCCCCATGTCAAAGGCTAGTCTAAAGGACTTGCTGGAGGCAATTGACTTTGAACAAGCCACATCAGTACAGGTGGAGCCTATGCCAATTGACCTAACCCAGTCGTCCCCTGATAGCTCTAAGAAATCAAAAGCCTCAAAAAGGCTAAGATTTGAGGAGGCTAGAAAAGAATTCATGGTCAAGCCTCGAAGGCCAATCACTAGAAGACAAGCCCAAGCAGCGGAACAAGTCCAAAA